>JAPYMA010000771.1:0-133717 GCA_035041965.1 Anisakis pegreffii | reverse complement strand
CGAACATAGTTGTACCTACGATGAATTGATAGAAATTAAGTTTGTTTGATTGCTTAATTATCTTAACCATTCAGGTGTTCTTTACTCAGTTCCTCCATCTGTAACAAGCTTCATTGGAACGCTTCAACAAAAAGGTTCTTTTCATTTGCGCTCCAGTGTGATACTCGAATAAAGCATAATTAACTCTCATGTCGATTCCTTTTTTCTTAAAACATTCAAAAAAGCGTTGATGAAGAGTATGCTTAATTGTTTAGAGTGGCAATAATGTCGTATGAATGATGATGATTTATTGAATAGGATTGTGTGAGTTATTGCCACAAGTGAGGTCGTCAACTGGCAGTTGGATGGTGCATTTCAACGAGAACACACCACAGCGGCACATGCCAGTAACAGTACCAGTCCAACAACGCCAGCCACTTCAGTCGATGCAGGTTTGTAGTGGTGCGATCATTCGAATGTTTGTTTTTGCATCAGTCGCCGTTATCATATCGAACACGTTTCGGTTATATGACGAAAATTATGCTGGACTCAGTCATCGATAATAATATCTTTTGAGTAAATTTATACATCGTTTGAGTAAATTTACACATCACTCTCATGTTTTTTGTGAGTCGAAAGTAAATGCTTGATTGTCTATCAATATTCATGTATTTATGTTAAAAGATCGGTGATCGATAATTGATGGAAGGAGTGAGAATATAGGAATGTTTTCACGTGCAATGAATTCCGCTCAAACAGCTGATTAAATACGATTTCAGCTGCATGCCTCATTACCGCAAATAGCACAGTCGCAAACCACATTACCAACCAACCACTCATCATATCCACATAACGGTTATGCATCAATGCAATCACTGAACAACGCACAGTACTCATCAAATGCGCAGCCATTGTCCAATAACTTTCTGCCGCAAAAGGTATTGTTATTATTATTATTGTTATTATTATTATTATTATTATTATTATTACTATTATTATTACTATTATTGAGAAGTGACTGCAGAAATTTATCCATTAACATGTTAATGAATATGTAATCGCACATCTTTTTCATTTAAAATCCAGTCATTACGTTGTGCTTAATTATTGAATAAAACTATTTGAATTTGCGAGTCAAAAGCCACAACTACGACGTATTGCTAACACTATCGTACGCCACTAAGACACCTTATATTTGTTATCATATTTTATGCATACAAACAAATGTTTTTTTTGTTATATTTTACGCTTGCAATACAATCAGTTATATCCAATTTCAGGAGCATGTACCTCATATTGTTCAAATTTCATTCTCACGAGGCAATGCAGGTATTGGGCTGAGTATAGTGGCAGCACAGGTTTGTTCTTTGATAGTTGCATGAGTTATTGGTTGGTTGAATTAGCGATAACAATCTTAACGGTTCGACTCTTCATCTTATCTTCACATCTCTTTCATACGAACAAACAACACGCACCTCCGTAATAATGTCTTTCATTTAATGGCCTTGATTTCAATTTGACTGCATATTACCCATTATCTATTATCCGTGTTCCATATTTCGAACTTTCTGAACATGATTTCTTGGAATGATTTGATTTTATGTATTGATAATTGCGATTTCGAACAACGAACTCAGTAGCGATCATATTGACGTTTACTTGATATATATCTACTCGTTTATCAGTTTATTGAATCATTTATCAATGTGTCTGAGAGTATCAGTGTGAATTGAGCATTCTTGGTGATATTTATAATAGAAAGCAATCTATGGACATATTCAAGTGAAATATTTTCTTTGAGTGATTTTCCACTAATCAGTCAACTATTTTTTTGCAGTCATTTTCCGATATTTAATCTCTGTTGTATATTTGTTTGTTTGTTGTTTCTCTAATAACTTCTACTGCTTACCTTCATTTATTCGATTATTTGATTGTTTAATGTGCGTTTGTGGAAAGCTAGAATCTATTTTCTCTTCAACATTTGCTATTGATATTTTTCTTAGTTCTAAAAACTGCCGCTTTTATTCCTTTCAACTTAAGTTATTGGTTATTGAACGGTTGTTCTTTGATTAAGTGCTCTACCGAAAACGCCTTGTCCATAACGCTAAATGATAAATGAAGCATATTTGTTTGATATGTGCACAATTTTGTAGTATTTGAAAAGATGATGTTCTGCTTGGTTCAGGGAATTGGTGAACGCTCAGTGGGTATCTACGTTAAAAAAGTAGTCGATGGAAGTGCGGCACATCGGGTACCTTCAATCATTTCCTTTGAGTATTGCATCCTTTCGAATGTCTTCACATGAGAGCATTTAATACTTAGTCAGTCTCATTAATGCACTCACATATGGTAAATAATAAAATAAAATTAATTCAGGATGGTCGATTAGAACCTGGTGATCAATTGGTATCAATCAACGGTCAGTCACTTGTCGGAATCACACAGAGCGAGTATGTTTTAGTATTCTGAATTGTTCGGAATAAATGACAATTAGATGAAACGCAGCCACATAAATTCATATGGCCTATTGATTGGCTCATTCGATATTGCGAACAGAAAGCATTTCCGTGTGGCGTTGCAGCGAGTTCTCGAAGTAAATCGTCAGCCGTTTTGATAGGATAGGGATGGGATGTATTTGACTATATGTGTTATTGCTAGCAATAATTTTTGTTGATATTGATTCGATAGAAGAGAATATATTCAGAGCTGCTGAAATGATGTCTCGTAGCGGTCCGGTGGTTTCATTTGAGGTCAACAAAAATGCGGCTCACTATAATGGTCTTGAAGAATGGCTGCGTAATCCTCCACCTCAATCGCAATCATCAACTTCTGCTCATGTGAAAATTTTTAATGAATTGTTTATTGTTCCGTTTATTTATTGCTTTTGTTATTCCGAACTTGAAAATAATACTCTTGAATTGATTCCGAATATTTTATCGTCTTCAGAGAATTCGCGTATTCAACCAAAAAATTGATTAGCTTATGATTCTGATGAATATTAATTGCATCATTGAAAGGAAGAAAGAATTTTTCGGGTAAATATTTCGAGAGTTCAAATGTCAAAGAAACTGAAGGAATTCTTTCACTAAAGCTTTTGTTAATTAATTTTAAATGGAAACTACTTTCGATTATTTTGTTCCTGATTTATTTCCATCAATGAAAAGTTGTTTTGAACTTTATACATTCCATCTAGTGATATTCTCCTGAGCACTAAACTGAGAAAATTTCAATAATTATCTATATTTGCAGCTGAACTCAACTCAACCAGTTCATAATGTAGCTCCAAGGCACGCTGAAAGTGTTTCTTCATTGTTATCTGAAAATTATGCAAATCAACAATCATTCGGTATATCATTCTGTTTGAAGTATTTTTTATTATGTTCGAAACCCAATTGTTTGTTATCAAATTATTCTGTCACATTTTATGTGTTTTATTTGATTGGATATCGATTACCATTGATCTCATGGCAATATTTCAGATAAATATCAACGACCAACGGTTGTTACTAATAGTAATAACTCAACTCGTTATAACCCAACTCCAACTGGAATGTCATACAATCGTAATGAGCCAGCGCATCATTTATATTCTCGTCGTAATGAGTATTCATTACCCGATTCAAATCTGCGCACAACTCGTTGCAATTCAACATCAGAACTCTATCACTCCAAGGTTGAAATTTCGTTACGTACATATTTTTTAGGTTCAGTTGGTTATTGCAGAGTTGATAGCATTTTGTGAAAAATTCAGCAAGATTCTATGGGTACGGTGTCATCGATGCAGTCACCATTCCAAAAACATCGTGCCTTACCGCCGCACTATCGTGTATCTCAACGACCCGTCATCATTCAACCAGCTCGTTCCGCACAGCAACGATCGCAGTCACCCAATGCTATCGCTTCAACCATCAACGTTAGCTGTTCCCATTCCATTTAGTTCATGCGCATTTGTGGTTAATGTTAAAATTCGTATTGTTGAATTTCATTATTTTGAAAATGATATCTTATTTCTATGAATGATTCTTGTGTTTATTACCAAATAAGGTTCAGCATCAGGAATCTTCATCAGTTGGTGTTGTCAGTGATGGTAATGCTCAAAATGCAATCAGTTCATCCACATTGAATACCACTGTAAGTTCAACCGAAATGAAAATTGATAATTACAAATTAACAATGCTTTTTTTGTATCTTTCCGTTTTGATGCGATCACAATATTCAGTTGCATCGCATATTTTCTCATTTGTTATTGATTTGAAACGTTTACATATACGAATTTGTTACTGTTGATATGAATTATTTTTAGAGACGTGATGAATTGAATGCAAGATTGGATAAACTGGAAGCGAAAGGGACGGCGATGAATGAGAATGAACGACGCACCTACAGAGCAATGGTCGACGAACTCGCTCGGGTACCCTTGAAACGTCCACAGAACCTGTTCACTTCACCACAACCACGTTAGAATTGATTGATTGTTTTGTAATTTCTCCACAAATTCATCAGCCCAGCAATATAATTGTTCTCCTTCAAATGAATTCAGAATATCGCCAATCCAGTTCGATGGTCAAAAAATCAATTAGCGCGTTGAGCTTTTATTACGTTAACTTACTCGCAATTACGTCAATACATGCTTAAATATTTAAAAAATCAAATTGAACCATCTCCAATCTGTACTGGAAATTTATTGGAGACATATTGGTAGTGAGATAATCGTTTGTAATAACAAACGATTATACACAAGTTGAAAGAGATGACAGTCGAAAATTGATGTATTCATTTATTAAGAGACAACTACGGTCGAAAATAAAGTTGAAGAGAGTCGAAATGATGAACAGTTGGATAAATTATTAGAAGACGTGAAACAACAGATGAATCAAATTGATGTGACCAGTGATAATGCTGCATCGATTTCGAATTCAGTTCGTGCGCTCGCAACTTCAACACCGTCACCGCCTCATCAGTGAATATTCCTTTATGATATTTTCCGAGCGCTATCATTTTTATCGCTTTCTTTCACTCTTTCTTGGAAGATAAAAGCAGATCAGTGTTATTGATTACTGGCAATTGAGAACTGTTTCTTTGGATTACTCTTTTTTTCTGTGAATTAATTTGGATTTATTCATTCACATCGACTGTCAAAGCGATTTTTCTGCAAATGAAAATTCACTTATTGATATTCTAATCCGCCCACTTCGGAGTTTATTTAAAGTGATTTAGTTGTTGATTCTTTTATTCATAGTGAAAGTATCGTGTATTATACACGTACATCCAAGTTCTTCTTCGAATGTTCTTCGAACTTCGTGAATCTTTCTTCTTCAATATCTTCCTTGAACAAAGAAGCTGAATGAACGTTATTATTTGTTCGAGCCTTTTTTTATTAGTGTTTTTTGTGCATTTTTAGAGACAATTTTTGTAATGTGATAATGTGTAATCTAAGGAAAATTCTTTCAGAATTGATAACGAAGATAGCACAAAATCAAAAAAGAAAGGTGTTCAGTGGAAGAATGATGCTGTTGAGAAACGTTCGATCAATGCGACAGCATCGGTTGCGAAAGACGATGGTAACACAAAGTTGTTGTACAACGACGACGAATCATCCGAGCCTCGAGTACAGGTTGCTTCCAAAAAAGATTACTTTCAAGCAATTCACTGATTTCAAAGATCAATTTTCAACTCGTATGTGCTTGCGATCTATTAATATTTGCAATTATCATCCCAGGTACTCGGCGCTCAAGAGGTATACCGTGATCCACGACAGCGTCGACTCAATGAAATACAGGCCAGACAAAACGCTTCAAACGTGCAGGTTAATCATGCTTGAAGAGTTCTTTTTTTTGTTTATTTTTAAAATATTGACAATTTTAAATATTGTTTCATTTTGTTTTTTGTCTCAAAAAGCTCCACTTTTGTGAATTTCGATCAGTTTCTTGGAACTAAGTGGTGATTCAAAGGCAGAATAAGCTGTTAAAAGAATCTTATGTACTTCACGAGTGCAATCGCTTTTTCATCTGTGAAGTCTAGAGTATAATCTATCAAAAAGTTTTATCATTAGCGTTGTCACATCTTTTGTTGCTGAACTCGTTTTTGATGTACATCTGAAATGAAATATGTTCATCATATGTCCAATTAACCATCAGTGAACCATTATTATTGTTGCAGGTGGATGGTGCCAATCTAGGTTTTAAAGACAAAATGCGATTGTTTGCCGAACAATTGGGTGAAAAAACACCAAAAGCCAGGTATAAGTGTTCGTCAGCCCAGCGTGAAATTGAGCAGTCGAACGATTCCTCATAAGTACATAGCCATTGCGGTCAACGTTCCAATATGCGGTGTTTAGCATTTTGAATGATTTTTTGAGCCGAGCATTTTGATTAATTATGCCATGAAAATGACTCAGATTGCAACCAAATTAGCAGAATTTGCAACAGTGCATTCGACGATAAAATTGATGCGATATTATTCATATTTCGCATAAGTTGATTGCATCTTCATTGATGTGTAATTGGACGGGAATGCGCTATGTTCAAATCAAAGTTTCAACGTTTTTTTTTTCTGATAGATGATATAGAAATCATTCTCATTTCAGTAATAATAGAGACGCTTTCTTTGATACATATCCCAAAATGGCATAAATTGTATTTGCATATCTGTTCCATTCCACATTTGTATTTATGTTTTCTCTTTTTGAATACTCATCTCATTGCTGTGCATGTTTGTAGTATTGACGAACGAAATTCATCGATGTTCGTCGTTTCGTTATCTTTCCCATGAACGTCGTTGCGTTAGAATAATAGCGGTTGATGGCACTTTCTACTATTCTATTTCAACAAATTGAATTCAGTCGTTCCGTTGTTTGATTTCACTGAACGCCTTCAATCTTATTGAAGTCTCTGATTAATTTGTGCCTCTTTTAATCAAACCTTTGCATTCCTCGTAAAAATTGAACCAACGGCTAACGTTTGTTCCCCTTTCTTTTGATCTGTGAAAGTATTCATTGCATTCTCATTATTTCTTTAAATGAACGGTTCTATTCTTTCCGTTCATATTTTTAAACTGCAATAAGTTCAGATTCTCGGCTATACATATATCGTAATATTCACTACGAGTTCATATGATCGCCTCTCATAAAAATTTTGTTTTATAGCACCATTTGAAGTTATCCATATAGACAATGCCGATTATTTTCTTTCGTCTTTAGACCGAAACGTTTATTCGACTGTGTTTGTTTTATTGAATCCCACAAATGTACGTTAATAAGCTTTATCCAAGGATAGCAAATATTCCGTGAATACAGACTTGAATCGACTGTTTCAGTTCAGTTCAATTCGATCAGCAGGACTGTTTCATAGATATTGTTACGTTATTGCCTTTCTGTACTTATCAAGTGAGCATTTAATGATGAAATGATTGTTATGTGATCGTTACATTACTGCTATTCTTCCTTATAATGGTGATAGTACTTAAGCTGAATTACTGTCACCTTTATAACAATACAATCATTTTATACTGGTTTCGATGATACGCATTTGTAAATGAATGGGTATTTATTCAACTTTAAATCTGTAAATTATATTATTGCATTTTGTAATTTCAAACGCCTTCTTTCATACTGAATTTTCATCATTCGTTTCGTTTTGTTTTTCACTTATCATATTCACTTTCTTTGATAACTGAAGTCTTTTTATTGCATGTACAATTTGATGATATTAATTTAATCAATCAATGAGTTTTTGATTTGAACTTTGAATGTTTATTGATTGATAATCGTTATGATAAATAAATAAATAAATGAATAGATCATGTGTGATTGCTTACTTGATTGCTTTGATCTGGAAGATCAGAGGATTTCATCAAAATGCTCCTTTATCACCGCTGATTTGCTTGCGAATCAAACCGCCTATCTACTCGTCATTTACTTTCGCGTTGTTATCAGAAAGATGAAAATTTGCGGTGGGTACAATTACAGTGGAATACTGTAATAATATACAGCAAAAGTACACAGTGCTCGATATATTGCCAAGTCCAAATAGATACGGTGTACAGTATATCAGCCGGTCAGCACCGTAGTTCAGTTGCCGACGTATCTGCTTGCACACTCGGTAGGTAAATAGTTAAGTGGGCTATGATTGTGTTTGGACAATGATGATTCGACGATGCTTGTTGGCCCAGTTAGTTTCAGCACTGCGTGTTTTAAGAGTAAAATCACAATAGGCTTGCGACTCGTCTGCGGGTTGCATCTTGATGACGCTGAGACTGACACTGATGCTTAGGGTGTGGTGCAAAGGTGTTACGGGCAACCGCTGTAATGTTCTTTGTGATCATTCGTTGGTTGCATGCCTAAGATTCTAATGTACCGTGCACCTGATTCAATCACCACCCATACCGAAAGCAAGAAAAGTTTTTGGTCAGGCAACATCGTTTTAAGAGAATGAGTTCGGTAGGAAACATGACTTGAGTGCATTTTTTCACGCTCTTTTCCGTTAGTTGTCTTGTTCGACTCGACGTGCTTACGTCTCAGAAAACGACACAAGTAGTCGTGAGCCACCGCCCTCCGTTGTTGTAGTGATGAGGTTTGAATGGAACCCTTCTTGCACTTATGGAGCTTGTATTTCGCTGGTAACTGGCCACACATTTGGCGATTCGCTCATATGCCCTTTCTGCCACCGAAGAAGTATTGCACAGGAATAATGTGTGAGGTCGTTGATCATCTCCGTCGAAGAGTTTAGCCACCGTGATGGTCATGGATTTTGTGAGGGTCTTTTCAGTTAATCGATTCAAAATAATTTGTAGTTCATTAGTTAATCACATTACGCTCATTTTACTTGAACTTATTTTCGCGCTTCGTGTTCAGTGTTTGTGTAGTGAAGTATTGCCGCGAACATTCAAATTTTAAACGAATTCAGTCACATATTCATCCTTGGAAAAATTATTTGCGATAGTTCAGATGTTGAGGTACATCACTGAGTGAGAAATTGCAATGCAAAGAACGATAAGGCGTTCGAGAATTTTTACAAAACTTGCGGGGAAAAAAGAAAAAAAAATGAATGCTAGAAATGCTTTCGTGATGTTGAAGTGCGATTGAACAAGTCGTTGTCATTAGTAGTTTCGAAAAACGTTGCAGATGATATGTTGCGAGCACAGAAATAACAAGATCAATTTCAGGAGAGAGAAGAAGAGAGTGGTACCAATCAATTAATGATCCCGTCAAGTTCGAACCCAGGAATTGGTTCACTGTATACCATTCAGCAACAGCATGCGTTGGCGCGTGGTGTTGCACAAACCACGCAGCAATGCCAGCAGTCTTTACCGATCTTGACACATTTGGATGGTCTTATCAAAACATTAGCTGATGTTGCGCAAAGAGATGACCTCAAACTTAAGGCTTTACAGGTTATATTCCTTTACTGAACCATTATTATGCTCATGTTTAAAGTTTTGCATCTAGAATTTGAACGTGAAAAATACAATCGTTTACAGGAAATCAGTAACAGCTTTGAAGAGCTGTCTAATACACCGGCCTATCAGCCACTACTTGAAAATCTTCTTCGTTCGTTCTTGAAGTTATTCCAAGATACTGTACCACAGTTTATAGGCGAAAACAATACACAGGTTTGTTTTATTTAGTTTTCGTTTAAGTCATTCTTAGCTCAGAGATAATTTTGATTAATTTTTTCTCTTGACAGCTTGTGCTTCATAATTCGTTTAAGAAGATTTCAAAGTTTTGATGTGTGTTGGTCAGAATTCCAGGTGGAAAAATCTGTCAGAATTTTTGTTGGATTCCGTCTTTAGATTACAAACAAGAAAAGTGATTCAATTGTTATGGGACAGATCACATAGATGGAGCATTAGCATCGTAGATGTTTTCAGCAACTTCGTAAATTGATGTTGGAGATGATATTGCGAATGTCATGTAATGATATTGTTAAACAATTCGCGAAGGCAATCCAAGCACAACTCACGAAAATAATTCAATCCGAAAATGAAGAGAACGCGTTGATCGCTATCAAAATCATGGCTGAGCATCAACGTGGATTTCGTTTGCCGTTCTCATCTGAGGTTTGTTATCGTTGTTCTTTGTTAATATATTGTCAGCTCTCATGTATTTGCACATCGTTGATGAATTCATTGAATGTTATACTAATCTATTTAGAGAGCACCATTGTTCCTATTCATTGTTACCGTCATTTGTACATGTAACTGAAAAGTGAAATTCGGACATTTTCAGATAACAACAATAATCAATCATTTCAAATCGATTTATCGTGAAATGCCTCAGCACATAACAAATGGACGAATGTTTGAACAACGCGACCAAATTCGTCATTGTGGTTCAGTGAATCCAATGGAAGATAGTGTTATTGAATCGGTGAGTTGTCTCTGTGTTACAGCAGAATCAGGAAAGGGTTGTGATAAATGTTGAGTGAGGTGAATGCGATAGTTTTGTGCCCATCATCTGTGGTATGAGCGCAAATGTAGACGTATGTTACGATCAAAAGCATGTAATCTAGGTGTATGCCCAAACCTAAAATCTTTCCATTTGGCACGGCTGAGGTCTCCGTAACCCTCGATTTATCATTCATTGAGCCTACTTGGGTGGTCTCATGATGTTCTATTGCTTTCTTGACTCCTCAAAGGAACGTTCTTTATGAACTAATGAATTCCTGTCGAGTGCAATTCGCAAGGATTTTTTTCCCCGTACAACAATAACGGTCACCGAATGAATGCCTATTAGATTTCTATCGAAGTTTTGATTCGGGTATTTTTTTGGACTCTCAGACATCACCGAAATTCAAAATTTTCGAACTAACTCCAGTCGGATTTCGATCGAAGCCATTTCAATTTTGTTCAGAAAATCGCGTTTTGGAATCTTCGAAATGAGTCTCTTCGAATTCTGACGGAACTGAAACTTCGTTGAGCCTCATTTCACTTTAAACTAAGTGTAATATAAGTGCGAATATTTCGAATGAGGAGTCTCTAAATGGCGGGATTGGAATAAGGAATATTATCATGTATCGACTGCTGTATGATTCGATTCAGTTCAATCAGAAATAAGCCCACCGTCAAGCAACAAGCACCTATTATTTGTTGGTTGACGGTCACGAATGCAAATTGCAGTCATTACAATTTTGCTACACACCAACGTTGGTTTTTCTACCGGACAGTGTGAGTGATGGTTCATCACAACGCAATACGGGTTATTCGTTGATACCTCGAGGCTCACAGAGTGTTAAAGTCTTATCCGAAGTGCCGATGTTCATCGTTGTTCTCTTTCAAATACACCGTCATCATCTTCACAACGAGGTAAATCATATAGAAATGTTCGGTTTGGGTTGTTAGTCCAGTGGGCGATCATAGACGCGTTGATCAGGATCAACGATATTTGGGTGAGGGGTAATTATCTATGTGCGTTTGATGAATAATTGTTGTCCATTGAATTCATTGCTCAATATTTCGATCTGATAGTAGATGAAGTCAAATTTTTGTGATTTTAATACGAAATTCTCGAATTCTGAATTTTGTTGGATAATTCTGTACTTGAGCTTGCCAACTTAATCACGGAATATAATTTAAACTGTGTAATTATCGAACAGCAGTTATGCCTTACTTTACTCTGCACAAGATCAGTTTATTTCCTATCTATTCCTGATTCTCATTTAATTTTTTCTCATCTTCTAATGATTCCGTATGCAAACTTATTTTAACGGGGCAATAGTACTAAGTGTGGTCATGATAGAAATTCGTTTGATTCTTCGAACTCGTATTATCAGTTTTTATTGTCAGATGATGGACTTCATACCGCTGATTGTGCAATACGTCAATCTTTCAATACCGAACGAACAGCGCACGAGTCAGATATTCAATACTGCTCTTGCTGATGAATTCTATAATTCTCAGATTCGTGCGTTAACATTTCTTGGGTATATCGCACGTAATCCAATTGTTAGTTACTCCTTTGTTTAGTCGCTCAATCGAATTTCTGTTTTCGCGTTCATTTTCAGAGCGAATGCAAACTTTGATGTTTTTTCTCTTCAATTTTTTTTTTTCGATTTGAAACATTCCTGTCGTTCAGATGTGCAAATAATCATGCAGAATCAATTGATGTCAATTTTTGCTAAAACATTTGTTTGATGTAGAAGTGGAATCATTGACTGTTCATTTTGCAGTTCAATATGGCTGATGTGATGAACAGTCATTCGGCATCACTCGTGCAAGGTATCGTACAACTTATGGAACGTTGTCCGCATGATGTTCTTCCAATGCGACGTGAACTCATTGGTACTACAAAAAGTTTTTTTCAATGTGAAATGCGCACAAAATTTATTCCAATTCTACCGAGGCTCTTCAATGAAACACTTCTGATGGGTACTGGATTCACAGTTAACGATCATATGAGGTTTGTCCTCCAAAATATTAATCCATACATAATCATTTTTGCGTTACGCTTATAATCTTATCAAACAAAGCTCAGCGTTATATATGATCATTATCATAACTTATCTTGAGTAGCACTCCGCTGATTCTGAAGACGTGATTTATATTTAGCGACTCGATGGTGAATTTGTCATGAATTTTTTAAATTCTTAACTTACGATCAAATTTCAGACAGATAGTGTACAGTATGTTGGCAGATTTAGTTCATCATTTACGTGTTCATCTATCGTACAATCTCCTTTGTTGGTATGATTTCGCGTTAAATTTGAACATCAAGTCTTATCGGTGCATATAAATATGCTACTAAACCTCTGTATTTGTTCGCATGATAAGTGAATTGTTGTTCATTGAATCCTTGCGTAATGATGAAGTGCTGTGAAAGAGTATAATTATGAATTTAGTTCGGTGTATACATTTTCAAAAAGTGTTCACGATCAATCACTACCTCCATACGTTCAAGCGATGTGTTGTAAATTAATCATGAATCTTATTGATTCGTTTATTGCTGCTGAAAAAAGTCATTCTGATCAACCGGTTAGTAGGATTGTTTATATTTATTCATTCATAAACGCTGACGAATTATGTGATTCAACAAGAAATGTAACTCATTTGAAGTTCTGATCTGTTCAGTGTCGTGATATGCTGTTTTGGACGATGGAAAACTATGTGCGTAAATTCAAAGTGATTGCTCAGTATCACGTTCCACTTTTATTCGAACGAAATGCTGGTAGTGTAATTGGTGGTCGATTAAGAAATGACGATAAAACGTTAGTTGCTCTTTGACGATTGATTAAATCGGGTACTTTCAAAGATGATGATGACTAGAGTACTACGAGACTGCTTCTGTTTTGCAGTGATCGATCGACGTTCCGAAGCAGCACCGTTGAAAAGAAACTTGTTGCACCATTGAAGGTTCGTGTTATTCTGTATTTCAATTGCCATAAATCAGTTTTTGTAACATCGCTTGTGCGCAATAAACGATATGAATAAATAAGCATTACTGCTGCAAAAAACGGATGATCGTTGAACGTTTTCTGTCGAAGAATGAAAATGCATGGATGTTGGTATTGTGCAGCAATGACCGTTATATTTCACCAGTCGTAATTATAATTGCAGAATGCTGAAGATGTGCATACGAATGTGAATGTTGCATTATCGTTATCACAGGATGCCGATGTTGCTAAGTCCTCTGAAGAAGCTGCTAAGAAAGTGGCATCGTCCGCTCCATCTGGCAGTGCATATCCACCATTGCCTCAGCCAACTAGAGATGGTAAAGTAAGTGAATATTCATTCACAATAACTTGAGCATTTGAATCGTTTGAAGCGCCTGTGATTCAATGTGATAAATCCGTAATATTTCTGAATAATTGTCAAATTTTGCTTCGTTTTTGGTCTACTAATGTTTCAGAAATAATGCATTCGTTATTTGTGGCGGTTGGCCTGTAAATTTTATTTGATGATTTGAGTTTCGTTCGATTCACGCGAACTTTTCAATGATAAATTTGAAATACTAAATTTCCAGTTTGAAACGCCAAATGAAATTTTATCATATTACTGGGTACAGACGGCACCGCCAATGTCTGTAGCGGACGCAAAAAGTATTGTTCGTGTTCTTGTACAAGCATGTAAACATATCGTGCACGGTCTCAAAGATACACATCTTACAAATCGTGAGTGTTTTTTTTTTGGACGTTTAAAGCGGTAGCTTATTATGGTGTGTATTGACGCTGTAGAATATTTGATAATGAACTGATTGAACTGCAGTGAGTATGTCACCAACACGTGAAGTTGAAATAATGGAACGTTTGTTGCGTTATGGACTTCGCTGTTTGGATGTCTTCATGATCGCTCCATTACCACCCAGTCAAATATCACCCGCAATGCAACGGTTATTATTTTAGTTTTGTTGAACAAATCATTCTGCATTCACTATGTAACAGTTTTAGAAAAAACTTATCAAGTCTTCAACATCTTGATATTATCGAGTAATCAAGCATGATCACTTGCAAATCTATCACAGCCTTTTTTCCTACAAGAAAATTCGTATCGCTTGGTGGATACTTCTGATTGACGTTAGGATTCGTAAAGTAGAGATTTGAATTAGATTTTAGTCTGAGTTCAGTGTATAGTTTGCTTTTGGCATTAAGCTGTTTTCGTTTTTAGTTTCGATAGATGGTTCGTCGTGTTTAGTTATGAAGTGTTTTCTTGTTGAATGCAACGAATTTCAGAACAAATGGTGTACGGTCGAAAGATGAAAAAGATTCACTAGATTTGTTCGCTTCTATTTATACACTCTTAAATCCTTCAGTTTTCAAAGAAATTTTCTCAAAGTATATTGATGTAAGTTCTTAAGAATTTCATATTTGTATGTCACTGCGTTGCATTATTATTATTAATTTATATATCGATGTTTTTTATTCACTTGATTATTTTATTCTCTTGCATTAAATATATTTTAAACATTTTTTGAAAGTTGCTTCTTTGTTTTCAGTTTTTTATCGAGCGTATAGCACAGAATTATGCACTTCAAGTGATTTGTAATGCGTTTTTGGTACATCCATCAACATCTGCAAAATTTGGCAACATACTCGTTCGTTATCTGATGAATAAATTGCCCGATATGGCTGGTAGGTTTCTGTTCAGTTTTGTCTTTGGTCGCTCATTTGATTGGTGTTTAATTTGAGTAATTTCTCATCGATCATTCACTGCAAAACAATAACGAATCGAAGCTATCTCAATTCGTTTAATTGCTTTAAGCGAATACGGAACGTGCGGCATTATATTTGAAATTATTCAAACTTGTTTTCACATCGGTTTCGTGTTCCCAATCAACTGGTTGTATTGAAAATGAACGTATGCTAAGGGTAAGTATTTGTTATTTTATGTTTCAGTTTTTGTTGTATCTCGACTTGAGCAATCATCAGAGAGCATCGTTCAGTTGTTATTTGTTGATTTACAAAATTAAACGTGCACAATGATGAGTTTTTTGTTTAGTGATAAAATTAAATTGCTTCTTCTTTCCGTAACTGCTCTCTTTCAAATGAATATTGACAAATACTTTTTCTTTTATGAATATTAATATGTAATAATAGTTGAGCTGTTTTTGAAATATCAGTTATTTCGTCCAGTTGAATTGCAATTTAATTCTCGTAAATCGTAGTTTAAGAAGTGTTGATATGTACAAACGATATTTCTTTCCGTTGTGATTCTGATGTAAATCACCTTATTCAGTCAGTCATAAATGCGTTTTCATGGCATCCAATAAATGAGAAAGAAGTTCATTTCAGCCGTATCTTCACGATATGGTACATCAATCAATGGAATTGGCATTACGAGGACGTGAGCCGATCAATTATTTCCTCTTGTTGAGAGCACTTTTCAGGTAGTTTATGTTATCTGTCATTTGTGCGCTTCTCTCGATAAGTTGTCATGATTTTTCATTCAAATCTGTGTTCTCAATCCGCCGTCATGACTTGAACAATGCAAAATTTGAATGAGTTGCTTCATTCAAATATCAAACAAACACTCACTCTGCGGTAATCATCAAATGTTTCGTTGCTGTAAGCTTTAATATTGCTGATAATAACGTTATCAGTTTTGCAATGCATCAACCTAATCCAAAACTGATCCATATTAAATGTTGTATTAAAAGTAGCGCATGTTCAGATCGATTGGTGGTGGTAGTTATGATCTGCTCTATCAAACTTTTTTGCCATTATTACCAACACTTCTACAGCAACTGAATCGTCTACAAAGTGGTGCACATCGTACACAGATGCGAGAATTATTTGTTGAATTATGTCTGACCGTACCTGTGAGGTGATAATTGCATTTAACAATTAAAATTGCACTCATTTTATTCACTGAGTTGTTCATCACGAATCAACACTATTATTCTAAGAATGCAACAGTCGAAATGCTCTGCTAAATTCCGAAAGTTGTATCAAAATTTCGTTTCGATCTTATTAAAATGCTCAATGTCCTATTGGATCTTTAGAAAAAAAAGCCGTGTTTGAAATGATTGTGAGCAATTTTCTCGAGGAAGTTTTTAAAGTTGATGTTTTTCTGTTTCTAGATTATCATCGTTGCTACCGTACTTACCGCTGCTTATGGATCCACTAGTATGTGCACTGAATGGTAGTCCAACCCTTGTTCATCAGGTTCATAGTGTTGTAATTTTAAATTTTGTTGTTCATTTCGTTAACTGTCTTCGATTAATGAACGAATTTCAAACTCCTTTAAATGTTTGCTTTTTCAAAAGTTAATGGAATTATTCTATGATAAACTTACGATTAGATAAATGAATAATCAACAATTGCTGTTGAATGACGCTTCATTTTTTTTGTTTCATATTAGTTAGAATTATATTTGAGTATTGCTTAACCATACTTTTCATGCATAGAATCAAATTATGAACTGGTTTATTTGAAGGGTTTGAGAACATTGGAGTTATGCGTTGATAACCTTCAACCAGAGTATCTGTACGAGCACATGGCGCCAGTCAGGGCGCAACTGATGCATGGATTGTGGAAGTCGGTCTCGAATCCAGACAAAACTGCGCCTCTTATTGCGTTTAGGTACATCTGCCGATTTTTTTTATATTATTGTTTTTTCGTAGTACTTTTTTGAACCGTTTATCACTATTCATTTATCATGGGTGTTTTCACAAAATTTGATGTACGTTTATTTGTCCATTTCTCAGAATTCTTGGCAAATTTGGTGGTTCAAACCGTAAAATGTTATCCGATCCTCAAACGCTGACATTCAACGCAACTCCTTGTGCTGAATATCCATCGTTAAAACTCGTCTTCCAACGCAGTCTACCAACAGCTTACGGTCCTGATGAAGCGCATTTCATGGTGAGTTTGTCATTTTTTGTTTATAAAGAATAATAATAATAATAAATGATATAGGATGAGGGTGGAACGCCACTGAGCTGCGAACTAAGTATAAGTGAAGCAGTGCGTGCAGCACTAGAACATCTGCGATCGCCATTTCAAATCGACTCAACGTTCCTGTCGATCACTTCATCATCCTCTTTGCCATGTTCACCTCAACCGTCACCACTGTATATTCGACGGCATTCATTCATTCTCATCAAATGCTTCCTTTTGAGTGCATTGATTCCTTATCGACCCACCATTTTCAAGAATCACTCGCTCAAACAGCATCTCGTCGCTCAACTTGAGGTGAGGCTTCTTTTTTTTAGTGCTCATTTTACTGGTGTCATTTGAACTGACTGATTGATCGTTGTTTTAGGCAGTTAAAGCTGACCAAAATGAATATCATCAGCAAATATTCCATTGCAAAGACGAAACAAGTCGTGCGCTCTTTGTTGATGCTTTGACGGCACTTTTTTGTGAGTTGTTCTTTTTTGATTTCATTTGAAATTTGACTAATTGCATACGCAAAGTATGAGTTGACTGGCGTTATGTGCTTGATTTTATTCAAGTTGAGCGTTTATGGAAAGTTAGTGTGTTTGACTCATATTTGTCAGAATCGAAAAGATCTGATTGTTCCTCTTTTTTGAAACGAGTTCATTTAATCCTTCCTTCCATTAGGTTTAAACCAAGGATTCAGTAAAATGAGTTGCAAAATCATGATCGAACAATTAATTGATATGCAGTAAATTCTTCTTCTGAATCGTTTGCCATTTAAAGTTGCGGTGGTAGCAAGAGATCAGCGAAACGAAGTGTTGAGTTTCTTTAATGCAATCGTACGCCAATTGACAATACAGTCGATATTCGAGCAGTGTGGAAGTTGGTTTCTGTGCACTTTTTTGATCAGTTTGCACGCTTCATAGCAAGGTTTCTCAACCAGGGATGCGAGGTAGTATTCTGGGGGTATGAGATGACATTTCATTTTTTATACATTAAAGTAGGCAAGAGCGGGTTTATTTGTATAATGATAATTCACAATTATGAAGATGGATTTGAACGTATGTAGTTTTGAAAAGACTGCAACGTGCTCTAATGGTTTACACTTATCTAGACTACAGGCACTTAATTAGAGACAGGGTGTGGATGTTGTGAGGGTGCGAGGGCATTTTTGTTATCATTGTAGGAGAGAGGGGGGCGAGAACGTCTTAAATTTTTTTAAGGAGATTTAGGCGAGAAAAAAAAGGTTGGGAATCGCTGCTTTTACAGTTTCAATTCATCAATATGCGTCGAGTAATGTGCATTTCAATTTTACCCTTTTTTGTGTAAACGAGTGATGCCATTTGGTAGTACCTTCATCTAGCGATTGATTTTATGTTCAGAAGGTCGTAATGCAGTCATTGATGGGTCGTATGAGTGTATGGATGGAGCGATTCTCGTTGATGCCATTTTGAATGCATTCGCTGATCCATGTAAAGATATTTGCCACGCGGCTATTGTCGCACTCACTTATATGAAAGACACTTCGATTGCGTTATACGGTGATATTGAAACGGTAGATTTCTGTTATTGTTATTGTCACTGTCATCTGTTATTGTTATTACATTCAATTTCTTTTCCACACACATAACGGTATCATTGCAGGGAATCCATAAAAAGATCACTATTACTCTCCCATATTTTATCACCATTAATATCATCATATGGCGATCATGAACGACTGTTATTGCTAGTAATTTTGCTATGATTGCTAGCTTTTATTGTGTACCAATTTCAGGCAGCTAAAGCACCTTTATTTGGCTATGTATTAAAACGCGTCTCAACACTGTGCTATCGTCAAGCATGGTATGCACGTCTCGGTGGTTGTACGGCTCTTAAATTCATTATGGAAGATTATCCTCGTTGGTTGATTGTCGCTCATATTCGTGTTATTATTGCGGCTCTTTTTGAGGTATTTCATCTCTTCTCAATATTCTAATATTAACGTCGTTCTCATGTGCATATTTATTAGAAAATGTTCATAATGAAATGAAATAGTGAATAAAGGCAATTATACAAAAATTCATCTCACAACGTTGTGCTTTTATGACTAGAGATTGATCATTAAACCCAAACGAACCCGTATGTGTGTAATGAGGATATATTTGTTAAGGTAATCATCGGTTTGAGCGATGAAGTTTCAAGTTCAGCGATTGATATGTCGATCGAAGCAATCGATAAGCTGCTCATCGTGAGTTGTTTCACTATATGTTCTCAAATTACTTCTCTCTTCTTAATGATGCTAATTTGTTGATAGGTGTGTTTTGGTGGTAGCGAGCAACATGAACCGGATTTGTTGTCAGTTTTCATGGAATATGCTGTTAATCACTTGGCTACATCATCGTCGATTTTAAGAGATCAGGTTCATTTCATTCCACTTGGATGAACGTACCACTTTAGTTTCTGCGTGTTGATAGTAATGATTATTGTTAAAATAATCGGTATTGATGTTTATCATTCAAATATTCTGTTCAGTGTCGCCGTTTGATTGCGAATATTGCCGAGTTAACATCGAAATCGGTAAATGCTTTGTTGAGTTTGCAAGCCGAAAATTTGGAATCGATGCTTCGAAACGGAATGATTGAATTCAAGCAAATGTCACTTTCAAATCAAATTGCTTTTATGGCAAGTTATTACTAGTTTATGTTATTCTTATTTATTTTTGCTCTTATTTTGTTATTACTATCAAATTATTATTAGTGCCGTTGCTAATAGTGTCGTTGATTACTGTAATCATTTTTAGGAAGCATTTACTTATATTTATACTCAGAAGCCGTTACTGTTTACGTTTTCACTGAGCGTGGCACATGAAAATGAATTTGCAAATGAATTGATAACTATATGTGGTACTGATGACATGTGTTTGATAAGTCGACCGAACTATCAGTCGTCACGTGCAGCTGCGGTCGTTCTGAATGCTCAGAATCAAGCTCGTTTACTCACCTTACGACAGGCAGTGATCAGTGAGTTGTTTGATCTGTCTTGATTTGATATGATGTAAGTACGAATGAGTCGTTTTCAGAAGCGATTGTTGCTTGTTATATAGCTGCATCGGACGAGTCCACTGCTGATAAGTGCAGTGGAGAAGGTGATCCGGCCTCAGCACCAACCACCGATGATCCATCAAGTGATCGTTCGTTGCCCACCGCATCGTCAGCAGTTCAATCAGCACCAGCAACAGCAGCAGCTCGTTCTGAAGCAGTCGAGGCAGGAGTCGATAATGCATCCTCAACTCTTGTGGACAGTCGTTCTACAGTGGAATACGATCGACTCTTTGTCACTGCATTGAAATGTCTCACAAGTAATGGCAATCAAAAACTTCAACATACTGCTTTTATAGCTCTTAAAGAGGTTTTTTTCTTCTTCAGTATCCATTTTGTATCGGTTCTCTTATCATTGTTACTAAATTATTATTATTATTAATATATTGTTATTGCTGCTGCCTGTTTGACTATATCATATCTGTTTTGTTTTTGTTTCCTCATTTCAACTGCAACTTTTCTATTTTATTTGTATGTAACAGTCATTATAATTGCAGTCGATATCACGAGTACCGGTTAACGTGCGACTGTTGCAATCAGAAATGAGACCGATGTTAATCACTTTACATGAATACTCTCAACGAGCACTGAACAAGAACATCGTTGCAAGATTACTTTATTTGATTCGTTTATCACCGAATGCCTTCAACACTAAATTCGCCGATCAACTCCTCGTTCGTTTTTGGTTTTTGTTTGAAGTTGTTTTAACGGTAGCTAGCATTAATAAGTTGTTGCAGATGCATTTAACGAAATGGCCAGATGCAACGCATGCGAACTCATCCACAGATGAGATGCGTACTGGTGAGCTGGTACTGGAAATTGTTTGCGAATTGCCAACTGCCGATGCTCGTTTTATTGACGTCGTTATACCGCTGGTGGCCAGATGGGAAACGTCTTTTGTTGTTGATGTTCGTCGTTTATTATAAAATCATTATTGTCGTTTGGAGTTTGAACCGTTTGCGCTGTTAATACTTCAAGTCAAAAGACAAATGCCTCGTGTCCTGAACAAGTAACGGCAACTTAAAGAAATAATGAGGAACATGCTATTTTCAGGATGATATTAATTGGCGCTATCCTCTATTGAAATTCCTGCTCAAATTCCCTCGAGAGACGATTCGTTTTTTCGTTCTCAACGACAGTATCACAAACGAAGGTGTTCGAACGCTATTCAAAGTGAGTTCATTAACAATCGTTTCTTGTTAACGAGTTGAATATATAATGTTGTTTCAGTATTCAATGAAACACGAAGAAGCGAATTGTTTGCATGAAGTGATGATGAATGATTCAACTTATTTCCTTCACATTCTACGTGGTGAAGCGAGGGTAGACTTCTTTTGTTTCATTATACAAAGTCTTTTGCATTATCCAAAGCTAGTAAACCAAACTGTATTCAGTTCAATTTATAATTTTATCACATGAATAGATAATTATCATAAAACGCTTCATAGTAATGATGTTGACCAATGATTTCGTTCCATTAAGACTGTTGATGATGTATGGACAAAATGCTCAATGAATATATGTGATATGGAGATGCTGGCATTGAAATTAATCACTAACATTGGTAAAAGACATCCTAATTGGGCGTCGAAACAGTCGGTTAATATTGTACGCGTTGTGCAGTCGTTATGGAATGATAAAGATTTTCGATTACGGTACACTTGCAAGGTGATTGATTCTCTTCTTTTTAAAGATGATATTCGTGGGAGCGTTTTTATCCTTTATCTTATTATGGAACGCAAAAATATTATGGACAAGCACAGATTCCTTCAGCGGTGGATTTCATCTGTTCTTTCGAAGAGTGTAGTGAGCGAGTATCAAATGTTTTTTTTTGCATTCGAATTGTGGTTATTATGAAAAATTAATCTGTCGCAAATGCTATAGCATATGTAAATACATGTGTTTCGATCTCTTTGCTAAACAATTTTTTGTTTCCGTTCGTGTTATTTAAATGCACACTTTTGGATTATTTCTTTTGTTGCAATCTGATCACAATCGAGTAGTCCTATTTCAATATTGATGCACAGTCAAAAAATAGTTTCTTTGTTTTTCATCTGTGCATAAAGATGGTCATATTTCAAGGATTATATGGAAGAGCCGAGATATGAAGTGCCGAAATTGGCTGCATTAATAATGCTTCGCTATTTCAAGTAAGGAAATTTATTTGAATTCGATGCATGTTGCTGTTAATTTGTTCACATTCCAAACTGCAAAAAATGTTTGTAAATTCAAAAAATCAGGCGATTAGAATTTAGTTTATCGCTTAGCAATAGCCAGTTCGGTAAATGTTTCGTTAGTGTGCTTAATGTATCACTCAAAAAATCACAAAATCAGCTCTTATGCTGTACTGCGATATCAACGTTGAGATTGGTTCTCGATTGAATTTCTTATGTCGTACACACTACCAGATATAAATGTTTAAGAGAGAATATCGATGAGATTGATATTTTATTTGATTTGTGTCACGTTTTCACGAATAATTTCATTGGTGATTTCACATTTTTGCGTACGTTCATCGACGACGAAGTGATACCGGTAAGTGGTTGATTTCATATGAACACTTCATTATTCGTTTGTTTCGGAGGTAATACAATTATTTGTCGATTCAGCAAAACTGCAAATGATAGTGAACTCTCTTCATTCGATCACTCATTAGCGATTTAGAATATTGAATATTTTATAAGTTATAGAAATATCCAATTGAATGGCGTCAAAATGCATTGAAACGCGTTGTGAAGATGTTTGAAGATGATCCGTCGACATCGCATAATGATAACGTTGTTAAGATGTTACAGTATATCGTTATACCATCGTTGCATTTCGCCTTTCAACGATACAATGTTGATGTGGTTAGTGCATTGTCATATGGAATTGCTCTTAATTTTTATTTTGCTTTCAGAACTGCAGAATCATTCTGCTTGAAGAAAAATCAGATTTAAGGAACACTGGAAATTATTTCGTTTAGTTAATGAAATAATTATGTATTGCTTTTAATTTTCAAAATTTTCTTCTTGAACTCTTATTCTCTGTTTTATCATTGACTTTTGGTGTTGCGATTTCGATTATAAAGCGAACGAACTTCACAAAAGTAATATTATTATTAGTAATAAACCAACAATAATGTTATTATAATTGCTTCTATGCTGAAATGCTTACAGTGCAGTTATTTAAACTTGCTTTTTTTCTGGAAATTATTTATCATTGTATGATTGAGTTAAGGTTGTTGGCACTCCAGCGAATCCGGACGTTGTTGATGATAATAATTTAATTTCGTTGGTTTGTCAGAAAGTATTAGATCGCACAAAATTTCAAATGAGTGATGCAATGCTCATTCAATTATTCCATTTAGGATGCTTATTTGTTAGCAACTGTCCAACACATATCCACGACTTCACACAGAAGTAAGTGTTTTTAACATTACCAATCAAAATGATTGTATTACACTGCAATTGTTTGATGTTTGCAGGAAACAGGGTAATCGTTTGCGAATTCTTATGCTCTTAGGATGGCCATGTTTATCAGCAACACCACAAGATCAGACGATGAAATATATGGGTCACTTACTTATTTGTCACATTATTAAACAATTCAACATTAATCGCAAGATTGTGCTTCAGGTTAGCTTTCATTTTGTTTTATCTTCTCATAGAACAAAGTTTTTTTTTTAAATTCTGTGCCACCGTTTATGAATGAAGTTTTCATGGTGAAATTATTAAAATTAATTCTTGCAAACCTTAAAATAATTCATTCATTCGTCACCCCAATCAAATTAATTACTTCATTCAAATTCGTGATCGTTCATGAACGAGTGTTTTGAAGGCGGTGAAACTGAATTGTTATTACAATTCTATGTTACATTTGCTACAAATATTGAAACTTCATTTGAAGGTATTTCACAGTCTTCTAAAAGCATATCATACCGATCCAAGAGAGGTTGTCAAAAAAAGCCTCGATATCCTGACGCCATCGGTGCCGGTTCGGATGGATGATGGACATAAACAGATGATGACATTTGTCAAGAAGACAATCATCGAAGATAGTCACAACTTACCACAGTTGTTCCATTGCATGTATGTTTTATGAGCGATTTATTGATTGTTTCATATGACACTGATGATAATTTCTCATAAAGGTCGATGGTGGTTCGTCATTACAAAATCTACTATCACGTAAGACATCAGATGATTCAATTCATAATGAACGGTGTACAAAGACTGGTCATAAGTCAAGGTAATATTGATAATCGACGATTGGCCATTGATGCATGTGAAATGGTCATCAAATGGGAACAGTGGAGACTGAAGCAGATTCATGATGCGGTTTGTTGAGTGATGATTATTGAATAGTGAACGGCGTTCGTAGCTTGCCGTGCAGATCAGTTCATATTCCCTTGAAAGATGACTATAGCAAAAGATTGTGATTATGCAGGCTGAAGCTGCAGCTGCGCAGCAAGCTCAAGCACAAGCAGTCACACAACAGTCAGAAGCGTTCACATCTCAGTCTCAGAGTACGCCATCAACCCTGCCACCAGATCCAAATTCTAACTCGAATTCAAGTTCTAATATATGCGCTCAATCGCAGCCAGTAGCAACGACTGCAATTCCATCGTATACGAAACAATTACAAGATGAAGATGATGTTGGTTTCACTACACTTTATTTCTGTTCAAAAACTATTCATCGATCACTATTGATCATCTATCGTTTATCTGAAATTAGTTGATTATTTATCAGTATGAATGAATGAACAACCACAATTATTTCATATTCCGATATACTTCAGTCCCCTCTGAAATGCCATAAAAAGGAAGCTCTCTTAAGTAATTTATTATGTTTGGTCGTTCAAGCCTAGTGTCATTTTTTTCGCTTTCATTTTTACTCTTTCGTATACGTCTATATCGTCATTTTGTTCTTTTTTTTCTTTTGCAGCTCCATAAACCGATTGATAAAATATTCGTGGATAACGTTGTGAATTTATTACTAAAGCTGGCAACATCGGTACCTGAAAATGTATTTTTTTGCTCGTTTTTTTTAAATACTCTATCTATTTTTCTGTTTCATTTCATCATCGACTACCAATGTTTTTCTTATTGACGAAAGCGTAATGTTCGAATATGATGAAGAAATGCGTTTATTCATGTTTCATATTGAACGCATTTGTCTCATTCAGTTGACTGTTCCAAAACTTCATTTGAAAAAGTCAGCGTTCTCTTCGTATTTGTATCATAGTGTTTTAGAGAGCAAGAAATATGTTTGAAGCGTTATTGTCATATGCAATCACTGATTTGATCATTTTGTAAATATATTCTCTCTGAATGAATATTTCAGTCTCCGAGCGCAAATCAACAAGCTTTGATGGTTGAACAATTGAATAAGCGTAGTCTTGGCCTTCTGAGAGCTTGTTTAAAACCGAACATGTGGGGACGTACAGCTACGATCAGAGTGGTGTGGTTAGTGTTTTGCATGTCGATTTACATTGTTTGAATTAACATTGACTCACATGCAAGGTTGGACAAGCAGTTATTGGCATCAATTGAATGCACATCACAGCAGTATCGCGAGCAAGCACCAACTGCGCATCAGTTAACTCAGGCACAAGCGACACTCGATGTTTTAGCACAGCTCGTCGTTATACTCGTTAGTTTTCATTTTTGAATCCTTATTCTCACAAATGGTCAGTGAATTATTTTGGAACGTCATTATTCCATCAGTTTGTTTTCAGCCACCTGAGGTTGTTGTACAAAACATAAAGATGGCACAACGAGGCATCACATCTTGTTTGAACTGTCAGCAGAATCCGGTAACAGTAATTGATTTTTTATGAATCCCTTTTGATTGATTCGTTGCCAGTCGAAAAATTTATCTGCTGATCGAATTCAGTTTTGAGTTAAGCGATTAATTTCATGCAACGTATACCGATGCACCTGTTTGGGTTCGTATGAACACGATTTCGGTTTTCGATTGATGAGAACAGTTATAAGGCCTAAAATTTAGGGGATTTAACATAGTTTTCGTATCCCAAGTAGCGTTCATCCGTCAACTTCTTCATCAAGAATATTGCGACAGTATCGAAAAACTGAAATTCAGGTGATGAGAAGTTTGTATCAGTTGATAGCAAAATTATTCGAGAAAACAAAAAGTTCACCAGAAGGTCTTGATGAATTGGAGACTATCAATCAGTCTGTTACTAAATTCATCAATGATACGTTCACCAATTATGAAAGGTTTACTACAATTAACTTTTTTTCTAATGATATTTTAAAAAGTTCGTTTAAATAATGAGACAGATCAAAAACTCAGCATATAAGTACTGATCGAAAGCGTTAATCAGTCTCAAAATGATGCAAAGTTTTCATCTCATACTCTGTTCATGTTTGATCACATCTCTCGAAAGCGTTACTATTTGTATGCTCATCGAAGTGAAATGCAATATGTTTTTGAGCTGCAGAATCGAACGAAACCAAAACAATGAAGATTTGCAAAGAAGTAAGTAAATTTCAGAGCGGCCACTCAACCAGTTCAAGGTATATTTGGTACTATTCATCTGTTACGAACCATTTGCTCAATTCAACCAGCCTACGTTGATACGATGTGTCTGCAGACTTTTTTGAGGGCTCTACAAAAGCTGGTCAAGGATCATATTGCAGTGACATCTCTGGCCGAAAATAAGGGTTTGTTTTGTTTTTGTTGCTACTTATGTGATATAAATTCAAGTTACGTTTCTGTGTTTAGGTCATGCAGTTGCTGAGCTGATTATCTATTCATTGGAACTGCTACGTCCTCGAATGCACGCTCTTCACTCGGAAAGTCGTCGTACAATCAGTCAGTACGTGCTGCATCCATTAATTGATAAAACGAATGTCGATCGTATATTGGATGTAGTTATAAAAGTCGTTGATGAGATGGTTAGAAGTGGAGATGAGGTCAGCAAACTCTTTAATTCTTCTGAGTTTTTAATGAACTGTTATTCATAGTTTAGGTAAAAGTCAGATGTTGTTATTTATATTTGTGTAATTAATCATCTTTCCTCTACTTTGATGGATGCTGTCTGGATTATCACTGATTTTTTCGCTGCTTTATAGTACTGATAATAATAAAGATCTGAAAAGTAGTATTTTTATCGAGTTATTACTGTATTACAGAAGCAGCCGAATCAAGGAGTACCATTATTGATACGACTTATGCAAACGTTTGATATACAGCGCCGTTACGAGAAAAGTGGTGAAATGTTATTATCGTTGCTGAGTACTGTTTTGTACGTTTATGAAACACCGCATTTGAGAACAACCGAAACGGCTGCTAAATTAAGCGTGGCTTTTCATTGGGGACTTTCCGTGGCGGTGAGTTATTCTAATATTTGATTGATGATATGAGTTGATAAGTATTGCGTAATAATCAAACAACAGTTGTGCTGTCTAGCTGCATTATGTTAATTGTTCATTTGAGGATGAAGCGTTGCGTAATCGCTTCTTCAGAGTATTCGACGCTCAAGTACCACGAAAGGTCTACGAACGACTCTATCACATAGTGGCACTACAGAACTGGAGTGATATGCATCAAAACTTTTGGATTAAGCATTGCATCAATGTTAGTTTCAACTAGCCACATTTTTACTTTAAAGGTTCATTCAGTAAAGTGGCTATAGGACATTGTTCATGATAGCGATCTGTTTGTTTTGTTGACGATTTATTTTCCGTTGTTGTGGGCTGGTCTTACCTCTTCAGAACGAATTAGTGTATCTTTTTTCTCAGTTGATGTTTTCGTCGATAATGGAAGAAACAAAAGATTGGAAAACGACACCAGTTTGGCGAACTGAATTGAAGAATTGTGCAACGTTATGGCGAACATTCGAGTTAAGCTTTCAACTCAATGAATTCTATAGTAAAATTCCATTGAGTAAAGAAAATGAAGAACTGTTCGAATTGGAAATCGAAACAGCTGATACGATTGAAGGTAACTGTTGGAGTTTATAGTCGAAGGGTTGCCTCTATATTGTTCATGCAAGCACAGCTAATTCGCTGAATGCTAAAGTCCAAAAGATATGAGTCAATTAAAAGTATTCAATGCAGATGCAGACGTATTGGAAATCGATCCAACAGTGTCACAACAATCTTCATCAAGCCAACCTGAAACATCTCGTCTCGACTCGCTCATCGATAAGCAAAGTCAACTTTTCACTTCAGCAGCTCGTTTCCATATAACACATTTGTTACCAAGTTTCGTCGAATTGATTCATTACGGTTCGTTTTCATACAGTTTCATGTTACTCAGTGATTATCTCCGCTTAAACTGAGCCAAGAGGAAATATTCGATAGAAACTGAATGTTGGTTATAGTGATGGTAGATCAATGTACTCTTAATGGAGCCGCATTTTAGATACTGAATTGGCATCAAAAGTATGGATTAAACTGTTTCCGTCGTTGTGGGCTGGTCTTACCTCTTTAGAACGAGCCAGTTTGGAGGCTGAAATGATGCCGTTCCTTGTTTCTGCGTCGCATTTGCCTCAGAAGGATAATACATTCTCGGCTTTAGCCACCTTTCTGGAGGCTGTTTGTCGATGTCGACCCGGGCTTCGATTTCAATCCAATATTCTCAAGGTGTCTCGATTTTGTTCAGTTGTTATTTTGAATTCATCTACGTTCCACAATGAAGCAACGCATTTATTTTGTTCCAACTCAACAAATACTCATTATCAGTCCTCTTAACAGTGAAACGTGAAGATGATAATACATTTATTCAGTATGTTTCGTGCACTCATCGTGCCTGGCATCGAGGACTAATCTTACTTGAACAGGATGCGTTATCAATCCCTCGTCTTCAACTCAATCCAGCCTTACTCGAGTTACACACTCCGCAGTTAACCTCCGAACATCTCGTTAGCATTCAGCTGTTCATCTTTTCATTACCCCGTCCAGAGCACATAATTCAACTCAGTATTTTGCACCTATCCTTCATGAGAACGACGTTAAAGGCATTGTAGGAATGTTGATATTATTGATGTTAATTATACTGTTGTGCGAGGAGTCCTCAAATCCTCGTCACCGACCATTTTCAAGCGGCGGCCATTTTTGGGGACTCTCCCCGTCCCCGACTTTTTTTTTCTCCCCGCAAAACACTGATTAATTGATAACACTGGCCAGTTTGATGTTATTTTCTATCAATTTCACAAATATCATTGTATTTCCAGGCTGTATTAGATAGTTTATCTGAGATATATAATGATTTATCGGAATGGGATCAGTATGAGGCCATTTGGCGCCAACGAGCATATTACGAAAATACATCTAAAGCAATCTCTTTCTTGAATCATGGTATGCCTTAATAATCTTCTATCCTTTTGAAATTTCAAATCTGTTGAGAATTTTACCGTATGGAGTCTTCGTTTAAAAAAAATGAATTCGCAGGTGAATATGATAAAGCGGCTGATTATTTTGAGTCGTTGATGGAAACGACCAGTGAACGATTAACGAATGTAAAATCGGGTGGTGCAGTCATTTCGCTATCGCCTCCACTCTATTTGGAGTCTTTAGAATGGGAAAAAAATTGGACGAAGTTGGTTACTGATTGACTGTTGTGCGGTTTTATTTGTTTCGTAATTTTAGCATTGAGAAGTGCAGCATATTTTATGTTGTCTTCTCTGTTGTGTTCAGAATGAACTTGTTGAAAACATCGATAGTGAAGAAAAAAAGAAAAGTTGCTGTCGTATTCCGGAATAAAAACTTTCTCCGTTCGTGAATGGGAAAAATAGGACGAACGTGGATGATTTATTCAAATAAGAAAATGCATTTTAAGCATCACAGTATTCTGTTTTTTGATCTATAATCGTTCCCATAAAGTAATTACCTTGCCATCTGTCTATAAAATGATTACTAATGATAAAATTGAAGAGCGATGCGTGAATTGAATTCGTGGGAATTGATTCGTGACTATTCAAACTCACAATCCGTACAAGATTTGGCCAATATTGCTGAGGCTAGTTGGCATATCCCGGACTGGACGCTAATGAAAGAAAGTGTATCGCAGATCGACGGCTGTGTCCCTCCTTCACTCTGCTACAAAATTCAGCTCTACAAATCAATGCTTATGGTATCGTCACTCAATCAGATTTAGCAGTTGACATTATCTTCACAGCGTTTTCATTCATTTTGCTTCATTATTAGGTTATTCAACCGGAACACGATGACACCACAGAGATATTGTACAATCGCATATCGAAAACATTGGAAGTTGCTAGTGAACAGCTGATTAAGCAGTGGAAACGTTTACCGAGTATTGTATCACAGAGTCATATTCATATTTTGCAGGTGAGTTCGTTTATTCGTTATGACTGGTTCAGTTACGTTATTGTTGTTACCATCGCTGTTATTTTGATTCATCCATTCGAATTCAAATGAATACGACAGAAAACTCGTTTTGTTTACTTTCTTATGTTGTTCCTTCAGGCTGCTCATCAGGTACAAGAAATTCTTGAAGCGAGTGCAATTGCGAGTCATTTGAGCGGCGCTTTACAGAGTAATGTTATCAATGACGTGAAATCAATCATTAAGACGTGGAGGTTATCAGCATTCATTATCATTGTTAATATTTAACGAACAGATTTCATTTTATTGTGTATCACTCGAATTTGATTTCTTTTTTCTTCGATTTCTTACGATAATAATTTCTCTATTTTCTTTCTGTGAATTTGATAATGATCAAAAGTAATTTCAAATTCAAATTTTGTAGAAAGCACAAATAATTTATGTGTGAATTGGAGTTGCAGTTATGTAAAATAATCTGAATAAACAATTAAGGAATCGTTCACCAACATTAGCGGATGCCTTCTCACATTGGATTGATATTCATCATTGGCGTTTACATCATTATGTATCAGCCGTTGGAATGTTGCAAAATTGGGATACGGTGAATTTAGTATCCATTTTGAATGATATTTCCGTGTTATGTTTCGCTTTTGAATGTGATTTTTTCAGACACAACCTGGTCAATTGCAACAAACTCTTCTACCGATCCATTCGGCAGCGCAATCACAAATTCAGTTGGCCCGTGTGGCACGAAAAAATGGTTTGATGAACGTGGCCATGGATTTGATTACGAGGTGAGTTTAATGAATGAATGAAATGTGTTATTGTGGTTGTTCTTTTTGGTGTTTTAGTGGTTTTGTTTTGAGGATGCACACAATGTCAGTGCTACCAGCAATGGATGCTCAGGCAAAAGTTTATGAACACCTGAAGTGTCTTTTGAAGAAGGCAACATTACTCGATTCAACTGATGATGAGAAAAGGGAAACACTTCTAGAGGGATTGGACGTCATTGAGAATACATCAATAAGTGCACTCACGAAGGATCATGTCTCGAAGTTGTTCACCATCAAAGCAAGAATTCAATCGAAGCTCGATTTGTACGTTTGCCATATGCTTCATCCTCTAAGCCTTTGAATTAAATTGAATCTCAAATTTTGTTTTTATCTGCTTTGAATGTCAATTTGTTTTGTTTTTTTATGTGATCAATGAACGTCGAAGATGCCGTATTTCTTAAGTAATACGGAATTAGATGGATAAAAGCTTAATTTCCATACTGAGCGATTTTTTTAGTCGCATTGAAATGCTTGTTTAATGTTTCACTCAAATTATCTTGTAGTAATAATGGTGTGAATCATTGTTGTTTCAAAGTTTCTCATCAAAATTATCGTCAAACTTATTATTATTACTGTTTTTATCTTTGTTATTGTATTGGTTAGTTTATTACTAGTTTTATAGAAACGAAGAAGCAAATTTGTCTTTCTCAACTGCATCGGCAATGCATGAAAGTTTGACATTGGGCAGCCCTGTGTGGTCGCAGTGGAGTGAACATCTCGAGCGAGTATTCAATTCAGACCGGTCATTTTTTTCGTGCTTAAAATCTAGATTCTCGTGATTTTTGAACCAGGATTTAATCTTCCAATGATCATTCATGTGATAGATTCAAATTTGCTATCTTTTTAAATTTCTTGTTTCAGATCAGAATCGAATGCATTAAGAGCAGGTGTGGACGCATTATCGTGTTTGTTGGAAGCTTTAAGGGTGGATAATGAATTAAAAACACGTAAGTATGTGGTGAGGTTGTTGTGGCTGATTAAGGTAAGCTTATGTTATTATTTTTATCATCATTATCACTATTGTTATCGCTTTATTTGATTGTGTTCATTCAGTGTTTGTTTGTCAATGTAGAATAAAAAAACAATTGAGTATTACAGTTAGAGAGAAGAGGTAATCATTATTTTATTCAGTTGTTGAGTATACACGGTCCTGAAGTGCAAAAGAGGCTGGATGAGAGACTGAAGAAGATGGGCGTTGGAGTTCCGGCAACAAATTGGCTGCCTTGGTGAGCGTTTAAATTGTTTTTGAATAAGTATTTGCCTTGATCCCACCTATATTCTCTCAGGGAAGAAAGTTATCCAGGATAAAATATGGTACCAATGATAACGGAGAGGCATGAACTCATACTGACTTATGATTACTGCTTAAACAAGTGAACAAATCAATGAAACAGAACTGCTTCGAAGGAGGCTACTCCATACATTCATTTTATACATGAAACGTTAAAGGGCGTGGCGTAGAATAAGCGGCCGTTGAAACTAACTAAGGTTTTGTAGAAATTGTTTTCAAACGGAAAAGGCGTTATTTTGAGCAATGATTAGAAAAAATCGAAACTTTTTCAGTCAAATACATGTATAAATAAACTCATTAATTCAGGTTACCGCAGTTAATATCCGAATTGAAAGCAAGGCCGTCGGATGCCATAGCTAATATCATTTGCCATGTCGGTGAAACGAATGAACAGCAAACGTTTTGTGCGATACGTGAAGCGATACGCTTCGAATTGGTCAACGAAAGGGTTAAGCAAAGTAAGTAGGCGTTACTTTGCCTCAGCAATCTGCAGTTTATTTCGTTTAGTCGCTTCTTCGTTTCACTTTAAATGAGCTGTTATATTGCACGATTATTTGTGTTTTTCTAGCGTTGGAGAAAAACGGCGGTGATGATGAGATAAATGTAATGCAACATGACGATGCATCGTTGTCAGTTTTCGAGAGTATTTTACTGAATGTAATCAGTAAATTGTGTAAGCATCGACCACCTGATATAATGTCTTTGAATCGAATTCTCAATGAACTGGATTCCATCGGTGAATGTTGGGTGGAACGTAATCTTCGAATCGCTACACGAATCCGAACCAAACTGCTCGAGTTAGTTGACTTGTTTGGAATATTTGAGAAATTGATTATTCATTCGGCTAGTCATTTGATTCCAATATTGACTAATTGTAGATTTGCTTTCGAAAATCGAAATGATGTCTCATCGGTGATCGTCTCCAAAGAAATTGAGTGTGAAATAAGTGAATGGACTCGTTCATTGTCTGATTTTTCAAATCTTACCGAGCACTGTGATAAAGAGGTAATGGTTTCTTGAAATGATTATACTTATTTACTATTGTTAGTGTTATTCTTTCAAACGTATGAGTTAATTGCGCAGGGTATTTTAGTTCATCGAATCGTCTTCACGAATGATGACCGAACAGTTCGACTTATCGACGTTAGCAAACAGTCGGGTGATGCGAATCTTGAGTCATTTAAATCATTGGATTACAGTATTGGAGAACAAATTCGATAGCATGCCAAAGTAGGTTTTAGTGCGATTGACATACTCTTCACGTAGTTCAGTTCTTTTGATATGCTCCATCAGTGATCTCGTATTGTTTCAGCGAGGGTATGCTTCGTGATTTAGCGCCGTATCTTGCTTCGTTCGGCAGTAAAATGGCCAATGTTGAAACATTTGGTGACTCAACCGGTGTTAAGGTTAGCAGCTCGTTTTGCTTTCTTTTTAGCGTTGGAGCATCATATATCTAATGCATTTCGAGCACTAGGATTTCGTAATTTACTCACGGAATGGAAACAATCACCTTTTCCTTCCAACCTGATAATCATTCGTCAGTCAGTCCATCAATTATGGGCCTGTTTCTGGGAGATATTGATAATCTTAATTTTCTTTTTTCTGTTCTTCAGGCAAAGGATTATTCCTCTCTTATTTGTCGTTTTATGCCTATCTATTATGTTACTCGAAGAGGTGGATCTGTTTCGAGGCGTCTCTCAGTTCGGACCTTAAACGGAAAAGTAATAGTTTGTTTATTATTTCTGTTCAGTTTGTCATACAAACAGAACTCCTGATTCCACTTTGTCAAGCTTTTATCTCAATCTTTTTCTGCTTCGGATATCCGATATCTTTTTCCTGAATTTAATAATATCTCTTCAGATTCATTGTTTCTATCTGAAACGTTGTCCTGAACGTCGACGAACCGGAGTAAATCAGTTGTTTACAATGATAAATCATTTGCTTACGAAAGAAAGGGTTTGTTGCAGTTCTTATCAGAAATGTTTGTTGTTTTTTTTTAAATGACGATTAACGAAAAAATGTGTGAGCATTTCGAATGGAGCGTGGTCTATTTTACGGAGAGAGATTTAAATGAATGCTTACTAGCAAACGAGTGTGTCGTTCCACCCAGCAGATCTTGTTTTGTTGAGAGATATGTGAATAATTTAGGAAACATGCCGTCGCTTGTTGCAATTCTCAGTACATCGTGTTCTTTCGTTGAGTCATTCTGTGCTCGTTGAGGGCCCACTGAACGCAGCACAGGCTTATCCAACATTTCACGATATCTTATGTGACATACTTCGCTCATCTCAACATTCATGCAAAGTGCCCACCGCTCTAGTAACCAGGTGCATTGCATAATCATTCGTTATATTGCTATTATCTTAATCAGTGCTAATATTATCGTCATCAGCTTTGTTATTCATTTGTTTGTCAGTTTCTGATTGCTTTGAATGAGTACGGTGATTCAGTATATATCAGCTTTATTCAAGTCTAAAATTTGTGTGTGCGACTGCTAAATGGGTCACAAAGTTCAAGTATGACTGAATTGTAGTTGTTGTTTGCCAATAAAATAATCGTATAGTGATCAATTAAGATACTACGATCGTATAACAGAGGCACGAGGACGTGTGACGGGCGGTGTACTCTGGGATATCATAAACGAGATGACTTCGCAGAATGTTCTCGCGGTTGATTCTTTAACGAAATGGTTAATGGCTCGATACGATGATGCTACTCATTACTATACATTAAGAAAACAGGTCATCTTCATCGTTTATAATCATGATTGCTTCTCGCTTATCTTTTATTCGTTCAACTATTTGGACATTGAAATCATTTAAAAAATTAGATCTATCTCGAAATATTCTCCTGATGGATATGTAGCATTTGTAATTCAGTTGCATAATGTGACAAATAATGTTTCAGATGGCCTTACATCTGGCGTTGTTTTCTATTTGTGAATATGTCTTTCAACTGACCTCATTCAATCTCGATTCCATAAATCTCAATATGAATACAGGACAACTGTCGAATACAGAATTGGATTTTAATATTCGATCAAAAACATGTCAGTTGTTTATCTGTTCCTTTTTCAAAAACTTTATTTCGAAAAGAAGGTGCTTCATTATTATCTCTGCATTCATCTAATGAGATATTACAAACAAATAAAGTTTCAGTAGCACTCGACTCAAATCGTGCTGTGCCATTCCGCCTTTCGGCCAATCTCAACAACTTTCTTGGCCTATCCGTTGAAGGTCAGTTTTTGTTGATATCTTTGAATATTATTATCATTGTGATAAGCGTAATGACAATAGGGATAATATGTTTTAAAAAATCAACAAAAACTTTGCGTTTTTGTTGATCTCGGAAGGAAACATAAAATTCGAGCGATTTAGTCTTTTTGTCTGTTTTTATCTTTTTCTTCTGTATCCGTCCTCTTCTATCTTCATATATTCACAATCGCTTGATGATGTTTTGAATTTCAGGTCACTTCAAATGCAGTATGCTTGCAGTAGGGCGTTGTTTAGAACAACGGAACGCGGTGATCTATGCACGAATCCTTCTTTGGGAAGCGTATGCAGAACGTATGAATGTGAACGAAATGAATGCTGCTGGGGTTATTGACCAAGTTGGTTGTGCGCTCGAAATGATACAAAATCGTTTGAATGGTGAGTTCTTCATCTGTTAAATGCTCAATATTTTGCAGTCGTTCTTAACCGATCTCAAAATCAAATTAAAGAATATTTTATATTATCGTTATAGCGATAATCACTTGTAGTCGAAATAAAATAATAACATTTGCAAGTTGTGATTAACTAATATTTTCATCCATCACTTCGATAACGCACATTCACAAATACATATATATATTTATTTATTTATTTATATTTATTTATATTTAGATTTATATATTTATTTATACCATTAAGGTGTTTCAAATGTCGATTCTGCATTAGAGAACATCGCAAATCTAACGCAAACGGCACGTTCTCTGGAGAATTTATCACGTATGGATCCGAATTGGCATCCGTGGTTTTGATGAAGTGTATCTGATACACCGACTCTTTGTTAAATCATTAAGTAATAATTGTAAATGTATTCGTTTGTTGGTTGTTTTAATTTTTAGTTATTATTTTACTCAATTTTGACATTTTCAAATCTTTTTAAAGAAAAAGAGAATTCATTTGTTATCCAACCACCAAAGAAGTTCATCATCTCTTCAAACGCAAAAAATAGTTACTTTTGTTTTCCTGCAACAGTCTTTCTGCCCTTTCGTTCTGCATTTTAGCCGAACTGATATTTAAAATATGAATTCAAAATGCTTCCGCGAAGCGTATAACCATAGGGTGGTAGTGAATTGCGAGATTAATTGTTGATGGATGAGTTATTTTGTGATTATATCCGTTTTATTGTTTCTGTCGAAATAGTTCAAAACTGATGATTTGCGAAATGATTCAAATTTGTTGTTATATCCGAAACCGAGTTCTTGTTACTATAATTGTTATTATTATTATTATTACAATTATTAGTATTGTTATTTTTATCGCTATTATTGTTATTGTTACTGTATAGCTTCAAGCTAATTTCATTTTTGTATATCATGTAATTTCGTTGTTCGTATTTAGTTTTACGTATTCGGATCCTCATTCCTTTGTCCAACTTTTCATATTTTCATGATAGTTGTGTTGCCATGTGTTCATTTTTTCCGAAAAATGATCGCTCTGCTAAAGAACATCAGTCCATTTCCATTAAGAATGTTGCATTCAGAGCGGTAAATTCCCGATAGGTCCGTGTATAAAACGTCGAATTCAGAGGAGAAACTCAAGCAGTTAATGCAGTTCAATTTTTTAAAATTTCATGCTTTATTTTGTTTCATTGAGTTTAATTTATTTTCTGAAGAGAAAATTCAACTCATTTTATGTATATTTTGTTATTGCTTGATCTCTATATATAATCTGAAATGTATTAATAAATTTTTGCTATTGAAATTTTTTGCAAACATGCAATAGAGGTACAAAGTGAATTAGGAAATATTCTTCCAATTACCGTCGTCTGACAGCGTAATTTCAATCGATACAGCCACCACTCCAGTATATTCTGCATTAACACAATGCAAGAACAAAAGAGTAAAATTTTTCGGATCTTTCGAATTTCCCATATGTTCGTCTTCATGTTTTGATTTGAATAGTTTTATCGAAATAATGTTTTGGGAAATTGGAAAGTGCAATGTTTACACTATCAATACCACTTAGTTAAGTACAATGCTTAGTGACCACTCATTTGTAAGTTTACGTTCTCCAGTAATTTACAAACTACGTTAAACCTAATAAACTAACAGCCGTCATACTGGTTTTTATCGCTAGCTCCAGAACAAACGAAGTTGATAAGAGTTAGTAAGAACAATCCTAATAACCTCATCAACATCGAGAACCTAGAATTAGCTCTTTACTCGTTCGAGAAATCAGTTGTTATTATGAGGAAATAGCTGTAGTACAATATCTCCATGGCTGACGCATGTTCTGTGTGTGTATTATAGACTACATCCCTTTCTCCTTGACCTAAACTGCACGATTACCCGTATCTTATTCCGAATATTCGCATTCAAGTTCCAGGACAGAACTGATCAATAATAATCCAAGTAATAAACATTCCTAGAATGCTTCATTCGCATTGTTTCTTCAAATGTTAACGCTCTCAGTTTGCTGATTCTTATCAAAAATTTGACATCTTAATGAATAAATGATTTCCAATGAAAATTTGATCGGTTTTCTACAGACGGGTGGGCTTTACAAGGAAACGTGTGGCAACTAGGGTTTCCACGGGATCCCGGAATTCCAGTTCTGATCCCAATCCCGGGATTTAAGTTTTGAGAAATCCCGGGATTTCGGGATTTGATAAAACAGATCAATTTGTGTGAATTGTGATTGTAAACCCATCTTGAAACAAACCTTAATCATTCCCGTCTAGTTTATATGCAGTTATCTTTGCTGTTTGCCCTCTATCATTGATATTCAGCTAAGAAAAATAGACGCAATTTGGACGAATGACATGATCAACGACAGCTCGGTGAACTTTTACGTAACATTTCATTGAATATTCAACTGATTATTCTGCTCTCCATTAGTTTATATCACACTCATCTGAATAGATTTTTATGTAGACTAACAGAGATAATCACATTTTCTAATAAAAACCAAGAGGAACAAAGTTCAACGAAATTTTGAGTCGTTTCCTCCCACAAGATTTGTTCGGCTTCAATATTCCATCTGTTAATTCAACTGCATGTTCCAAAGACTGCAAGTCTTTTTACTTTGCTATTTGGAAACATTTTCATCCAATCGAAACGTATATAAATTCTCGCTGAATTCACTCATGGTGAGAATTCATTGTCGAAGTGAGCACAATTGTTCCACTCAAAAGGATCTTAATCTTGAATATCAAGATATTCCCATGATTTCGAAATTATCAAATATGTAAATGCTCGATGGCTCGATGAAAATCCATTGCGGATATTTTTTTACTTTTTAGATAAACTCTGAACTTTTAATTTTTTTCAAAATTCAAAGGATATAATTCATGCGATGCATTTCTTTCGTGAAAAATCGAGATTTCTGAAACGGCAGAATTCAGCTGACGCTAACACTGATCGTGAGAGAAAATGGACTTGAAGCATTGCAAATAAGTGTTTGAGAATCAAGAATTTCGCATTCACATGCAAGTGTACTGTTATTAGCTTAGACCCGAGATGACAAGATGCCTTAGCATAGAATATGCAGTATGCCCTTGCGGCATGATCATTGGCATCATTATGTGAAATATTAATTTGAATTTGAATACTTAGTTCCTTGGATTTGTTCAATAATTTGTTGATTTAGCTCCTTCCTGATTAATAATGAACATTGTGATTCGAAAAAATGTGTTTAAACATGTGCGCATCAATATTTCAATAATTGCTCGATCCCGGGATCGAAAATCAATCCCGCGATTGATAAACGTCGGGATTTTACAAACCCTAGTGGCAACTCAGCGAACTCGAGTGAATGTAGTGACATTTCGTCAAATGACGAAATTCGGATTTTCATTTGACAAGTGTTCGGAAATGTGAATTTCTTACCCATTTAACGGGAATAGATCTGGGCAAATTATATTTTATTTTGTAGCGCTGGTCCAGGAGAATAAAACATGATGCATAGATTTACCAGCAGTCAAAACATATTCGAGATATCCGGTTCTGATTATCGTCACCTGGTGATGTAGCCTCCACATCAGCTAGGTTGTCTGAAACTTTTCTTAATCGCGTTTGTTATTGTGAAGGCATGCATACTCTGTTGTTGTTCTTATAGATAACGCTTATTTAGATAATCTGTTATTGAAATAATTGTTCTGTGGGATTGAGGGAATTCGAACGGAACAAAAGAACCTGTAAATGATGAAAACCGAACAAGTGAAAAAGATCCTTTTGGTTGGACATTCGTTTGTGTATTTGGTTGCTTTCACATCACTCTATTGGCAAATACCAGGTTGTAATTTGCTAATAGAAATTAACGGAAAGATGGATTTGGGTTTTATTTTTTATATCCTTCTGGGATTTTTGTACCTTTTTTTCATTCTAGATTTCGTAGATAATGATTCGAAGTGGCTAGAAATTGCTCTTATCAAAGCAAAAAAATGGCTGATCAAATTGCTCCTTTACATAGCATTTGAAACAAAGTTTATGGTTAAGAAGTAGCCTAGAATCAAACGCGGAAATGAATTTTCTCATTGTAATATTAATTTTTTGAAGGCTTTTATTTATAGGACTGTATGGAGAGAATGGTCTTTTACCAATTGCATCGAAGCTAAATTGTGGTAATGTTTGAAATGTTTCGTTGAGAATTTGTTTGTTATTAATGCGATTATTATTATTTTCATACTTATTTTAAACACCCTGAGCTCGTTAAGTTATCCGTTTTTCATGACCTGTTTTAATTGTTATTATCACTGTTGAGTGTTTATGCTGTCTTATTACTGCTCTTCATTATTATTTTGCAGATGAAAAATCATGTAAGGCAACTCGTACTGAGTTGACAATATTACCATTCATAATAAATAGATTTCGAGTTGCTCCATCCTATGCACTTCAAATAGCTGTTATTTTTGGCATTTTATTAGCGAGTTTATCGATATTATTTGATACGTTCCGAAACGCTATCGTTTATTTCTTGTTATTCTTAATACATTCTTCTGCTTTTCAGGTTAATTTCATTTAATGTGTCAACTATTATTTTATTTTTATCATAACAGTTATTGTTATCATTGTCATTGTCATTGTATTATTATTGTTATAATAAAAAATTTGAGGTTGGTGATACATTTCTATGGTTCCAATGGGATACACTATTGCTTGAAGCGGGAGCACTGTGTTGTTTATTGGCACGAATGCCTTTGATTGGTTCATCATCGTCAACAGATAACATATCGATCTTCTTGATTCGATGGCTTGTTTTTCGTTTGATGTATGCATCTGGGGTTGTCAAGTTGACGAGTCAGTGTCCTGCGTGGTGGAGTCTAACTGGTTTGTTGTTATTACTGTTTCATTCGTTCAGGTTGCTGTTTATGATTATGATTGTAGCATTGAACATACACTTTGAAAGTCAGTGCCTACCAACTTGGATAGCATATTATGCGCATCATTCACCCGAATGGTTAAGAAGATTATCTGTTGCCGCCACGTTCTATATTGAAATGATTTTACCACCATTGTTTTTGGTGCCTTTCAAAGCTTTACGGACATTTGCCTTCTATCCACAGGTAAATTTTCGTTTATTAATTATTATTTTAAGTTCAATTATCCTTACTAGTAATCGTTTCCATCGATGTTACCATATTAGTTGATATGTAATTGTTTTTGTCGTGTATCTTTTAAATCCAATGCAAAAATCATTATCCTGTTTGTCTTTATTATTGATTCATTGTTTCTGTAATGACCGGAGAAATATGCTAATAAATGCATTGAAGGTTATGCTAATGTTATTAATAATGATGACTGGAAATTATAATTTCTTTAATGCGATTTATGCACTTCATTGTGTTGCGATGCTTAACGATTCGGATGAATTCAATTTCTGTGAGCTGATTATTTTTGTTGTTCATTTATTTGAAATAATTGTTGTGATTATTTGCGTAATTGGTTGATTTGATAGCAACACGAAATCTCGGGAGGAAGTTCGAAAATATTATCAAGTGGCTGAGAAGAGTGATAACGTTTCTAGTAATAACTGCATCGTTGTTTTATTTTGGTAAATATTTCGACATAAAATATAAACCATATCAATTGACGACAAAAATTGGTTAGTTGTTCATTACGTTGCCTTTGCTCTGAGATGATTTCATTTATTCATTGAATTGAGGTTTGCAAATGGATTGTTAACACTGTTAACTAATGTGAGGCTAAAGATCAGTATAGGTGATCGTTAAGAAGAAGCAGTTCTATTGTTTGGATATGTCGAAAATCTTTCCATGCAGAGTAGAGCACATTGGCTCATGTACCCCTTATCCCATCCGTTTGCCAGCCGCGTCGTTCCGAGAAATCGTGATGAAAGTTGTAATCATTCTGGAATGCATTTCAAAGTGAGATCGAAATTGTTGGAGTGATAGTGTTGTGGGTATTGGACTTGTAAGATACGGTCACTGGTCAGGGTTGGACTCCATGGGTGGAGTTTTTTTTTCTTCTGGCCTTTTAATTCAGATTAGAAAGTATCTAGTTTGTTAATTTTAGCATTCTCACGTAGGGGATTCGCTTCATTTGTTGATTGGTCAGTGCTGTATTTACTTTATATAGGAATTGTGGCATATATTTTGGAGGTTATTACTGCTATAATTAGGTTAGTCTTTTATTCATTTTATTTGTTTCTTTAAAATTTTGTTCAGAGTTCTTTTAATCATTGGGCGAATACTGATCACCAGCGCACTGAATGGTTTCGTTAATACAAACGGCAAATTTATTTGTATTTATCATTTCTTTACAAATCTACATTTAGACAGCCAATGATGTTTATTACTTTAAAATTCGTTAGTTTAGTTAGTCAGTATTTCTCGGTTAAAATCCCTCGTGTGCGCTGTTCAAAGACATGATTTCGCTCATTAAGTTTTAATGCTTTATAGATGAAAAATGGAATGATTTTATATAATTTGATTTTGAGCATTGAAAAAATTGAGGTATTGGACAGAGGAGCACGTTTGTCGTTGGCGTGCATTTATTCATTTGGTTTATGTGACCTTTATCGGCTCATTATTCTTTGCAATCAGTTTGGTATAGCTATTTAATTTATTCAGTGAATGTGTTCTGAAACATTGATTTGAAATCATATTTTTGTTAGTATAACTAACAATATCAGTGTAATGCAATGCCATCATTCAAGAGCGTTAATGGTTTAGCGGTCACGAAGTGCTCTGCTCAGACTTTTATTGTATCGTGAAAAGAGCATTTCTCTTTCATTATGATTAATGTCTCTTTATTATATTTGCAGTCACCATTTGCGTCGTTGAGTGAGTCTGCGAAGAGCGTGGTACCATCACAAGCAAAATCCTTGTACGAATGGTCAAATAACTATCAGCTGACGCACGCTTACGGTCTTTTCAGACGGTTCGTTAGTTTTATTCTAAGTAATGAATACTATACTCAACATTTGCTTTCATTAAGTGATTTAAAAATGAATTGCTATCAATTATCTTTGGTTAAGTTATAAATATGAGTGAGAAATAAATAAACTGAAGGATGACTGGTTTGTATGGTCGACCAGAAGTGATTGTTGAGGGTGCGTACGAGCCAAATGGTCCTTGGGTTCCGTTCAATTTCTATGCAAAACCTTTGAAGTTGGATGCAAAACCGCGATTCATACGTTTGTTTATATATGTTCATTATTATTGATCTTCTCATTGTTAGCATTCATGCTGTCGTTCAATCGTTTATGATAATAATAATAATAATAATAATAATAATAATAATAATAATAATCAACGCATTGAATAAGTGTTATCTGCTTCAGTGCCGCATCAGCCACGTCTGGACTGGCAGATGTGGTTTGCTGCGTTAGGTGCTTATCAGCACAATCCCTTCTTCATCTCGTTGGTTCATCACTTACTGCGTAACAATACCGAAGGTTTGATTATTATTTATCTTTTTATTATATATCGTTATTACATTATGATTATTATTAAATCATTATTGTTATTCTTTCATATATCTATAAGCTTATGATATGTTTATGAACATATCATTTCGTATGATTTGCTAATAAATAATTTGCAGTGACGTATTTAATGGATCGATATCCATTCGAGCACAAATTACCGAAGTTCATCCGCGCACAGCTTTATCTGTATCATTATACGGCACCAAATAAGCAGTGCGTTTGTTGTTTAGTCACGAAATTATTTGTAGTGCATTATTGGTGTTGTTAACGTCAACTTGCATTCGTTTAGAGGTGAATGGCCAGTGAACTACTGGAGGCGTGATTTACAAGAAGAATATATGCCACCGATAACGAAGGATGATCCGAATGTGAGATATTATCTTCAGGAAAATGGTTTTCTTCTTAAGGTTACTTATTGTTGTTGTCAATAATAATATTATTATTATTATTGCTGTTGTTATTCGTTCAATTTTGCACATTTATCTCATTCGTTTCTCAGGTAGTTGGTTGATTTAAAAGTTTTCAAAGGGTTTCTGAAAGTTCTAAATCAGCAGTCAAGTGTACACTATCCAATTGGGGATGCCTATTATTTGGTCAGGTGTTTTTTTGTTGTTGTTTTTTTTCAGGAGAAATTCCGTTTCAACAATGAGAATAAGCGTTTGGAAGGACTATTGAAGAGTGTACATTTGTACGTACGAGAATATGATCCAGCATGGTTAATCTATTCGTTACTAATCGCACATCTAATGGCTATGATCACAATGAAGTTGTTTAATTAACAAGAATCTAAATGCTTATTTTCATTTCATATTGTTGTTATTGTAATTCGTGTGTTTAGAATTTTTATTGTTTGTTGCTTTGCTTGTATGTCATTTCTCGCTTTGAATGCTGTCGCCGAATATTTTTTGATTCGACAAGATGCCAATAAATGCTTAATGAAGTAAATCTTTGTTGTCATCAGTGGCGTTTCAGATAGCTGGAAGTGGTTTCGTTAAACATCCACAACGCAATTCTTTGGTAATAGATGAGGAATTTTCATTATGTGTTTATTGATGTTGTAAGTGTTATAAGAGTTATAATGTTATGGATGTTATAAGAGCAACACAGTAATATGGTATCAGCAGCAGCAGTCAGAATACCGCTGATAAAATGACGGTTTTACAAATTATTTCTTCGATAAGCAAATGCGCTAATTCGTGTTCAGTGACGAAGTTGTTTTTGTGTTCGTTTTTTCAGACACATTTATGAGTAATTGATAAATGTGTTGAAGAATAATCATTGTTGTTTGGTGATTGCAACGAATGGATATATTGAGTGTTTCGTGGAGGTTTTATGGCTTATTGGCCGCTGCTTTATTTCTGAGTTCATTTGGAGTTTCTGCATTGGGGACGGTTTTATCGGTAATTTTATGTCTGGTTATTGGGTAAGGCATAATTTTGCTGGTTGTTTCTCTTAGCATATACTTCTTCAGTGTTGTAGCATGCTACTTCATGTAGAGATTAATTAATTTCAGTTTCATTGCATTGATCCTGAAAGTTGGCAATGATAAATCAGATCAGTTAATAAAAGATTTCGATTTCATCGCCAAACAATACCACTTCTCGTCGGGTATTCCTCGCTTCATCGCAAATCCGGAACGTTTCGCAGATAAATCCGCATATGAGCAAGAACATTCTATGGCACAGTCACCCGTTCTCGATCCCATCTTGGAACAGGTTTATCGTTATGCTTGTTAATTGCCATTATCGTTATTATTACTCTCATTGTAGATACTTGGCTATGTGATGCGTGATTTCGTTGATTGCTGGTATGGTACAATCACGCCTGATCAGTTGTTCAAGGAGAGTTTGAAACGATCCATAAGAAGAACAATTGCTGCATTTTCACAGTGGTTCGTGGTTGGTTGTTGTTTTTAGATGGATCATTATTATTTACTATTATTATTACGTATAACTTACTTATTTAGTATTCGCAAGGTGGATTTTGTACCGCTTCTAACGCAGCACATTGTCGACGATTTTGCATCACATTTGCGACTCTACAGAAAGGCGAAAGTTAGATTATCATTTATTATTTTATATAATTATTCTCGTTATCATTGATAATACTTCAAGGAGCACGCACAATCGGTTTCGGGCGTAAATTACACAAATGATGAATTAGAGACGAAATTCTTTGACTTGGAACTGGAAATGGAGAAGTGTTACTGTAGGGATCTAGTGTCAACAACGCCACAATATGAGAACGGTGAGAAATTTGTAATTGAATACGTTTGGTGATAATAATATTGTTTTATGCATTTCAAGCATATTTGCACGATGTCACCGATATTCTGTTGTATTTGTTGATGCCAAATGAGGATTTTCGTTCACGTCCATTGCGCTTTTTGATTCGAGAAATAACCGTTCGTCGTATAGTGTTACCTGTTTTGGATATGTTCAGTGATCCGGATTATATCAATCATATTATTGTTTGGTTGGTAAGTGCTTATCTTTATCCGTATCTTTGATTATCCACTGGTTAATGCAATCAAATATCGCGTTCAAAATTATAAGATTACTTTAGTTAAGCGAAGTACAGTTGAGATCCGAGGATTTTATAACAACATTAGAAACGAGCAAAGATGTACAAGAGTTGGAAGCTGTACTGGAATCGCTTTGTGAAGAGGCTGCTGCGTTGCGTGCGAAAGATACAGGCGGTGAACAAGGTTCGATTGCTTACTGCTGATACTGAGGTTGATGTGTGACGTGTTCAGGTGTGCTCGTCAAGCAGCAGTTGGCCAGTATCGAGTATGTGGACGGCGTGATACGACGTCGAATGGAGCGTTTAACGTGCACACCAGTTGTCTCCGAACCGCACACTCTGGTTAGTGCTACTGCCTCGAGAGTCACATGTTTCATTCGATGCATTTCAGTTACCTTCGTCGAGTGCGAACGATAACAATGCCCTTGTACAATTACCTATCTATGTGGTGCTCACCAATAATATTGGTGTCACTTATTTCACCGACTTTTTGGCATCTGTCGGTGGCCAAAATCTTATCGATTGCTATTTGGCTATTGAGGTTAATGTTGTTTCAGTTTCAGTGCTGTTCTCTTAATTGCTGCATTTGTTCGTGAGCTATAGATGATTATTTATTGAGGGTTTTAAAGTGTCTGTTGAGCATCAGCAACGTGGCTTAGCGATCGGTGAAACAATGGAACGTGATGTTTATGAGACAATCAAAGAGGCAGCTTACTTCTTGTTTCATCAGTATTTGTCACAAGAGGTGAGTGATTATAATGCATGATCCCTTCTGTTTCCAAGCTGAACGGATTCAATTTAAGCTCCGAAGCCTATGCATCAATCAGTTTCTTTCTTTAAACAAGTTCACAATTTCATTTATTTTTACAAAGTTTTAGTCGAATAATTTCTTAACGCTGATCGAAGAAACTCAGGAATGACGTTTTAAAAAAATTAAATTCAAAGAATTGACGGTGATGAAAAGTGCAATAAGCAAATTGGAAAATAAAAGTTATGATATAATAAGGTGAAATATATTGAGTAATGAAACATTGCAGGCAATTACGCGAGTTTCATTAGATGACGCTATTGTGAATCGTTTCTTGTCGTTACTTCGCAACGATGAATCTCCAGATATTTGGTTTGAACGAATACAAGAGAAAATCACTGAGATTTTGAGAGATGTAAGTTCATTTGATTATATTATTTATAATTGTTATTGTTATAAATGTTTAAGGATGAGCGTTTCTACGCCAGTTTCAAAAAGGATGTTCTCTACGTGAAAATGTTGGCTGAATTAGGCATCAACTCAGAAGAATCTGAAACGAATTATTCTGGTGGAAGTGATGAAGGTGCTGTAACCAGTTCAACGAATCCCGCCTTTGATGAGGTTCATTTCGTTTGTTTATTCATACGGGTTACAATCATTGGGCACTTTTTTACTTTGTTGGGTCGCGTGCATTGTGAAAGACGGTTTTGCATAGATCGAGGCCATGCGTGTTCAGGCAAGTGCGTAAATTTGCCATGGACCTGTTCAGGCGAATATAGACAATTCTAAAAAGTGCCAGTCGTTGTATTTCAGAGTGACAAACAAGCGGGTAAACTAGAAGAAGGAATCCATGTACATATTGAAACGTTGGGTATCGGTCAGCAAGGCAAGCAGACATTCGCACTATATAATGTACGCGTATCACGCATCGATGCTAATGGTAAATGCTTATCGGGATGGAACGTGCTTAGAAGATATTCTGAATTTCATACGCTTCATTCATTAATACAATCTAAGGTTCCGTCACTATTCAAATGTTATTATTAGTGTTGTTTATCTTATCTTCATACCCACCAATAACATCACAATACTAAGTATCACTGTTACTGTTCACATAGTCCAACTAAAAATAATTATCCTTAAAATGGTTATGCAAAAAATTTTTTTCTCCGTGAACAACAGTATCAAAAAAGTTTGCAGTATCCGAAATTGAATAATCTTTCATTTCCTGGCAAAAAAACGTTCAACAATTTGGATTCGCATTTCTTGGAGAAACGTACCAAAGCTCTTAATATATTCATGATGGTGAGTGTGCTTTAGTGGATGGAAATAATGATTGATGTTATATCTTGTTTTAAGTCTACCCATTTCAAATATAATTGTAATTTTACTTCTTTTGATTCAAGCATCATCATTGTTTTCAATCATTACCATTTAATTGTTCAATGGTAATGAGTGATGATTGTTTCAATCGTAGACTAATATCATTATTACATCAAACTTTATGTTAACAAACCAGTCAACATGGCAATTGAGTGATTGATGAAAATATTCTTTTGCAGAGTATTTTGAAACGGTCGGTTTTGAGTGCGAATCCAGGCTTGGAACAAATTATTTTTAGTTTTTTGAGTCAGAAAGATTACGTTGGTGAACGAGAAGGTTTATCGAAGAAGGTTTGTTATTGAATTGATTCATGAAATATGAGATCTGATAATATGAGAAGATGTAATAGCTTGTGAACGCCATGTTCGACCCGATCAAGTACGGTGTGCGAGTGTTTGGTAATGCAGTGACGGCTGTGCCGGATTCGGTCTACGGAGGTGTCACGAGAATGGGTGATGGCTTGAATAAAGCTGCACAACAAATCATTGGCTCTTCTTCGCAGCCCATTTCGGTATAGTTCAATGATGTGCACAACTAAACAGACTTATATCTAGGCGCAAGCGTATATGCTTGGCCATAACCTTGCGCGGATGCTTTTCCGTTTAACAACAGCAATTTGAAGCCGAATGTCGACTCTCTAGAGGGCGCTGATAAAATAAAGTGTAATTAATGAGATTTTATTGTTTTTACTTAAGAGAGCAAATATTCACATTCTACCGAATTTCTTTAACATTCTACTCAAGATATTTTTAATTTACAGAATTCGAGCAATTTGAATAGTGGCGTTGCAGTGGATTCGAATCGTGTAGCTGCAGCGATTAGTGATCAGGTTAGTTTTGTTGGTGCTTTTCGATTATTTATTGGTTGAATAGAAAAATATATTTATTGTTACTCGCCAGTTATGGTCTGATAATGATAATAATAATATTGAAGCAATGGATGGAAAGTATACCATTGAGAGTGCTCGTGTTAATGATTGATGAAGTATTCGGTGTGAGAGGTCGAAATGCTTGGTTCCGAAGGCGTTTAGTGGCTTTGTTAAGGCAATTCGTACACGCAACGATGGGTTCATCGATAAACCGAAAGATCATCGATATTGTTCAGTGGTTAACATCACAACAACAAGTTGCACAATATTTGGTTGCGTTTAGGTTTATTTTACTATTTAATTGTTGGCTGCTAGTGAGTAGTGACATTTTATTGAACGAGTGAAATATTTGAGGAATTCACTGTGGCCTGGTGGTCAGCTGGCTGATAGCAGTGAGTGTCGTGGACATGCAGCGCAACTGAGGACACGTCTCTTGGCGAGAGCTTTATTGCTCGGCGCTTTACCGGACGAATTGCGCTTGTTTATTGGCGCTGAAACGACCAATTTGGGTATAAGTAACATCTCGGATGCACTTCAGAATCAGCGATTGAATCGTCGTCTGTTGTATGTGCTCTTCGAGCGATTATTAGTCACCGTGTTCCCGGATAATCGCTTCGAGAAAATATTCCCTCAGCTACACTCTAAAAGTCCTCGATCGAGAACCTATTCAACTTGATTCTCTTCTCGTTCCATTACAAATCTCATATCATTTGCATGGATTGTTTATCATTGTCGATTTTGGTCATAATCACAACCAGACCTGTAATAGTATTTGGCATTATTACCATTGATATTATCATTATTTGAAACGACGTCTGTATAACGAATGTGTTCTTCCCGCGATGTTATACGGATCAGAAACATAGACGGTGACAAAAAGAATAGAAAATATGATGGGAGTAGCCCAAAGAAGGATGGAAAGGTTGATGGTAGGGGTTAAATTACGGGATAGGAAACCGAATGAATGCTTGAGAGGGGTAACGAAAGTTAAAGACTTTGTAAAATGTGCAAGGGAAAGGAAAATCAAGTGGGCAAGAAAAATTGCAACAATGGACAATAACAACTGGGCGAAGAGGTGCACAGAGTGGCAACCTAGAATCGGAAAAAGAAGTCAGTCGGGGTCGACCAAAAATGAGATGGCGAGACAATATTTGCAAAATAGCGGGCCAAACGTGGATGAGAAGAGCAGTGAACTGTGATAATAGTGATAAATGGTGAAGAGGCTTATGTACGAAATGTACAATAATAGCTGAGTAAATAAATAAATAAATTATCATTATTCTGTTATTATTACTATCAATATTATTATTATTATATTACTATTGTTATACATTACAAAATCATTATTTGAATCATTACTATTATCGCCAGATGATGGTTACTCTCCGATCTCGTATTATATCATCGATTATTACATTTCAAATTAATTTATCTTCCTCGACTACTGACGTTAATATTGTTATTGTTACTGTTATCAGTGTTAATGTAATGTCATCTTTCTAGTCTCATTTCCATTCGGTGAAAGTATTTATGGGTTCAGTTTGTTCTCATCATTAAGGTATTGATTAGAACAATAAAAGTATTCATTACAATTTTCGTATGCTATTTGGATGCAAACACTCCTACTCTGTGCTTTTCCACAAAATTTTTACTTCGCACTGCTCTGGCTTACAGTGCTAACAGTAATACTAATGATATTATCATCATCAGCACTCTTGTTGCATATTGGTTGAGATGTGTTAAACGAGCATCTGTTTTCCTTTTCGTGATGGTGATGTACCAATCGAATTCGGTTTATCCTAAGTTTCATTAATTTTGATTCAGAATTGTCTCTAATAGACAATAATATTATAATTGTTATAAGCATGATACGCATGTATATATCATTTGTGAGAAAATTCATGAAGAATGGAGCAAATTGTAAAGGACAATTTTTCGAAAACGCATGAAATATCAAATAAAATTGATCTAAACAAAAGTGAACATTTTGTTGTGTAAAATGTACTGAAAATACTTCTTGCGTATGGTGACGTACGGTGAATGTGTGTTATTGCATAACTGGAAAGGAGTTTGAGTGAAACTGGTTTCGTTAATAAGAAATTTGACAGTTAGGTAGTTGGATGTATTTAGAAGTAAGTGATGAAGTCAAATCAAATCGAATTGTGAAATTTAACTGATAATGCTAATGGTTGAAGTGTCGCAAGAGAAAAAGCGCTAAAACGAATGAATCAGTCGAAAAGAAAACATCCATCACATAAACGGTAATAATGATGATAATAAAATTAATCATGGTGAAAGAAATTGTTGCAGAAAATGCTACAGGAAATACGATGAGTGAATTGGTGAGACGAGAAATTCTTTTTTGGAGAATTATTTGATCGAACCAGTTCGGCGAAAGGGACACAAGTAGGACATTAAAAGGTTCGGAGTTGGCGAGCGACTAAAGGTGAGTGGTGGAAGTTGGCTTAGAAAGAATTATTCTTGGAACTGATTTCGTCGTATTCTCTGAAATATGCAAAAGTTTATGCGTTTGAAAACAAGCCTACTCGGTCGTATTAATTGCGTAATCAGTCAATATGAACAGACTCAAAGTTGATAATATCGTTTGAGAAAGTTCTCATTGACTAAATCGCTATTGTTTCCACTTGTGATGCCATTTCTCTGTTTGTTTCTTTTTTTCAATTGATTGATTCTTAATTGGAATTATCAAAGTTTCTCAAACGTTATTGTATTGTTCAGTTGTTCATTCAATCACCTATTATTTACTCTATTCAGTTGTTCTATTATGATATGTATTATTATTAATCCTCATATTCTTTTTTATTATATTCTTTATCGAATGTTTCTGATTGCATAATGTTAAAAAAATTATGAAATAACTCAATCAGATGAGAAGAAAATTCGTTGTGAACGAAGGATAGAAATTTTACAAAATTCAACAGAGTGCATTTTTTCTCCGATAAATTTCACCGACTGCATTTTTTCGTTTTATTTTCAAACGAATCACATTATTACAAATTATTATTATTGTTTCTGTACGAGTCGTATAATAATAATTATTATTATTATTTCTGTTATCGTTATCATCATTATTACAAAACGATGGAAAAAGAAGTAGTTGAACGAGTGAATTTCATTTATATATTATTTCACAATTAGATTGATGTTAATTCATGATCATATTAAGTCTAATTGTGGTTGTCTCATACTGACTCTTACAAATTCTTGTTTCATACTTTGAAATGATGTTTGTATCATTTGGTTTGTTTAATCTTCATAACATGGAATATAATTGAAATGGATAAGCTACAAGTTTCATTCAATTGTTTCATTTCATATACTGCTGTTAGCTGATTAACTTTTTTTATTATAATAACGATGAGCAATGAATTTTTATCTAATAAAAATTCAAATTGAATGAATGCCTAATTGGTTTCAGGTAATGCAACGTAAACTTATCCCATCTGCCGTGGTACTAGTACTAGTGCTGGTGCAGTGTCCACAAAAGACGGCGGCTCTAGACTTGCAAACGGGTTGGTAGATTATTATCATGAGCAAATCGAATTAGATTATCCAAGCTGTTCTCCATTTTCTCAACACTTTAAGAAATTCCAGACAGATGCATGTTGAAATGAATGGACTTTCTTTCCTGTTCGATTTCCAATTCTTGATTCACTGTTGAATAAGAAAATTATTTCGCGTTAATACGTTTCGAAGAAAATTTAACCGAATCGCTCACTTGAGTGTTTTTTATTGCTGAAAATTTTGAGTTGTCGTGTTTTTGAATTTTTGAGGAAACAGCAACAATGAATGAGGGAAATTTCAGTGAATGAGGAGTTGTTGTTGGTTTTGTGGTGGGTTTGATGAGGGGTGGATGGATTAGTGAAAATATATTCAAAATTAGTGCGTTCAACGTTGAACAAACGAACGCTGAAGGAGAGCAGAGTTAACTAAAAACGACTCAGTGAGTGGTCATTTAAGTTCGGTGACACGAATTGTTATTGTTGTTCATTTCAGGCTTGGGTTATCTAAAAGATCTTTGGCACAACTGGCTGGATCCGCTCCCGTCTGGTGGTGCAACTACTAAAGCACCGGTTAAACCTGTTCCCGTAACCCAGCCAGCCCAAGTCACGACCACTCGCACTGCAGCAAGACCAACAGCACCACCACCACCTAAGCCAGCCTCACCACCACCTGTGCCAACATGGCAACCACCACCTAATTGGAATCCAGGAGGTGGCGGTTGGCAGCCATCAACTGGTGGTGGTTTTCAACCAGGGGGTCAAGCAGGTGGCTGGCAGCAACCATCATCACCCTGGCAACAGCCATTTTGGGGTGGCGGTTGGCATCCTCAACAACCATGGCAACAAATCGCCTCACGATGGGTTCAGCCACCACCGTGGCGTCAAGGAGCTCAGGTTCAACCCAGACAAGGATAGTTATCACTGCTGCATCCACTTCTGATTAACGAACGTTTCAATTATGTGCTATGAAACGGCACCTAACAGAACACTAACCGGCCATGCTACTACCGATCAACATTTTAGACATTTATTGTAGTGGATAAATTATTTTCATTTATTGTTCATTGGTCAGTTCCATTCGTGCATGTCTTTGGTGTGTCGTCATTCAATGATAACTTGACAGCATCTTCCAGGTATTTTGAATTTAAAGTGTTTTGAAAAGCAAACTTGGACTGTTGAATTGAGTTCATGATCACATTGAGAACGCAGTTATGTTCCAAGAATTGTTTTACGCGAAGAGACGAGAAATGGATTTGAGCTCCAATTGAACATATATATTTATCATGATAATTCAATAAGTGAAGTGATATTTATTACAGTCATAATTGAAATAGCCATATAATACCAACTATTAAAATCACAGTATAATATCAACTTTTATTGAAAGTACTTTAACCGTAATTGAGTGCGAAGAAATGGGCAAAATATGATATTGTGAAGAACATAAGGACACTTTACAATAAATGATATTGCAAAAATTTAGATGTAATAATAAACTCCGATAGTGATTATTGTTAATAGGAAGAATTGATAACAACTTTAGTAATAATGAAACAAAACTCATAAGATTAACAATAACAATAAAAACAGTTCGTGAAGATAAGAGATAATAAACTAAAATTTTTATTATAGCTGTCGTTATGAGTCAGTCACTTCCTAAAATTAACTCATTCTGATGTTAGTCATGAAATGGGCATGACGTGTTTCTTTTTCATTCAGCTTTCTGGGATGCTGCTTTTTCGGTCAATTTGGAACCAGCTTTAAGACGGTTGTCAACAATTGCTGACAGCATCCAACCAATAGTGGGACATATCCAATAGGTTAAAATGAACCATTTGGTGTCGAGACCATCACATCCTTGTAGACGAGACGATGCAATTGTTGGATTCAGCCCGGGTACACCGATAAATGTCAGTGCTTAAAATTAATAGCAATTATGATAATGGCAAGAGGAGAGCATTATTATCGAAGTGCTGAGCAACAACTCTACTCACCGAATGTAAGAAATCCAGAAAGAATGAGCGGTACTGCATAACGAGTTGTTTTGATAGGTAACCGAGTGACGATCGTTCGAATTAAGAAACAAGCGAATATTTCGAATGTAAACGCATACGAGAATGGAACCTGTAATAATGAATTGCTTCTGCACTGTTTCTGTTTTGTGCTGCCTGCACTCGTTATATGCTCTTATTATCCAACCTTATACATCAACTTGCAATGAGTGGTCGCATAACTTGAAGCATGATCAGTGGCCAAATTCAACGACCAATACCAAAGCTGACGTGCCAAACGATAAGCTGAATAACCACCCAGAAATTCACCAGCAAGAACGCTCAGTAGGCGATCACTGCTGAAAATGAATCAAGCATGCAAGACACGAACAGAAACTGTTCGATGAAGCCATAAAAATAACTGGCTGCTGCTATAAGCAGTTATTGTGCTGAACACAGACTGAAGGAAGTGGAACTGAAACGTTACTCGATTGATCCGAAATAAAACATCTCAATGGGTTTGAGAGGTGAAACGAATGCGCCTCGATTCATAGCACCACCAGCGAGTAGTAATGTCGTCACAACGAAGAAGTAACCTACTGCACCATAGTGACGAACTATTGTCGCTTCAAATGAATAATTCTGTCATTTGTTTGCTCAGTTCGTGAAGCTGCACAATGATTATGAATTTAGATTCTTACCGTTCTCGTATACACATGTACACATTTGAGCTGTAGCGATGGCCTCAATGCAGAAGGTGTATGTCAACTTATTTGGTGGCACATATCTGCAATATTGTCGTTAGCTCACTCAATCAAGTACTTTGATTGACTGGCAAAGTTATGCATATGAAATAATTTTGAGATATTCCTCGAAAACTTTCGATTCGGTTTATGACCATAAAACAAAATAAAAGTAATGGATAAGTGAGTAAATTATTATTATGATTAATGCTGTTTTTTACGTTAATGTTGTATAAAACATAATGGTGCTTTAACTGATTACTGATACAATTTTCACTAACCTATCAACAAGTTTCCGTGCAAATTCGGCAAGCACAAAAACGGTTATATAAAAACAATAAGCAATAAAAAAAGGCCCAAAGTCGACATTGGCATAAAACGACATTGTCTGAAATATTGAAGATTGTCGTTGATATTGCTAGCAGTAATAACGAGAACGACATAACGACAAATTATCTTTTGTATTCGATGAATATATAAAGGGCACACGAAAAGAGTGAGCACTGAACCGTGATCGAATGACGTGGAAGACTGAGCGGAGTGCGTTTTATTCGGTGCATTTCAAGAAGTTGATGAGGGTAGGTGACAGCCACTAAGGGTGAGTCTTAAGGCATACACAAACGTTTATAAGTTGATGTTAAGTGCTAAACTGATGTGAAACGAGTGCCTGTGCATATATACACACTTGCAGTGGTTATCATTGATCTGGTGTTTGAAACAGATGAATGCAATTGCGACCATACTCGACTGTCTGTTTCTAATTCGGTACACTGATGCTTGCAGTTATGAGAGGTATTACAGTTCAGTGTGAATGAATATTGAGAAGAGGTGAAAATGGATGATGGATAAATGGTATACAATGAATGAATGAATGCATTATTGTTATCTTTTTTTTAATCGTAATCAGTTTTCATTTCACTTGTTTTTTTTTAATATTTTGAACGTCAGTCGATGCGAACCATGTAAGCATTTAATGATATATTCTTTGCACCATCGTGCACTTACTGTTATCAGTGCTTATCTTTGCTTCAATCCAAAAACATTTCAATATTTATTTGCACAACCGCTTAACTACCCAACCTTCGTTTAATGGTTTCTTTTTTTGTTTCAGCTACACAGCACCCAGAGAAGACTAAACGTTGAAGTATGTTCACACGATCGAGCCTGTTTTAAAGCAAATCTTTAATGTGTCTCTTCGAATCGACTGCATTCAGCAATCAATCCAATGATGATTTCAGTTAAAAACAGCAAGATCCAATTGATATGTAGATGGCATGTGACGTAAAGTTTCGTTCACAGAACCAACAAAAAACCCACTTTGTTAAGACGCGATCAGGATAATCTCAATTTATTCAAAATTAGATCACTGTATCCGTATCCATCCCATCCTTTCCATAATGGAGTTTGAAATCGAAAACGGTTCGTACTGCGAACCCATTCTACCATTCCGATCTGAAGAAGACTCCGTTATTAACAATAAGCTTCGTTTCATACGCAACAAAACCGCTGAGTTTTATTTGAACGGGTTTTATTGATAATAGTATTTTATTAGCAGGATAATATGTGCAGAATAACAAATTACATACATACAGTGTGGGGGGGGGGGGCAATATCAAACGGTTCAGTCATATGAGTCAATAAAATGTGGATGAATAAAATTAGGAGAATGAAGTAACACCTTCTTTCGGTTTCCTATTTATGGAGACAGCGGTAATGTTGACCATTGGTTTATGGAATTAAATATGGTTTATGAGTTGTGAAGACCTTAATAAAGTCTGCAGAAATGAAACATATTGAGTCTTAAAGAAGGCACAAGATCTCTAATAAAAATAAGATCGTGAAGAGACCCTAGAACCTAACCTTGAAGAACAACACTACTGATATATTCTGACGAATCACCAGCTTGAACTGATTGAGAACGGTTCGTGAGAAAGTCTTGGATCTAGAGATAGAACCTCGTATGCCATGTGCTTATAAGTTTAAGGATAATTTAGGTATGAATGCCCAATGAAACGCTTTTTTTAAAGCCAAAATATAAGCCCCTTATTAAAATAAGGGGCTTATATTTTGGCTTTAAAAAAAAGGGGGGGGGGGCCAAAATATAAGCCCCCCCTTTTGGTAGCCCCCTTATTAAAATGAGATGTCCAATTTTGATAGGATCGAAATAGAACCGCAGTGGTTGATCTCCTATCGAGAACGCCATAATAAAAGTGGAAAAAGAACTCACTTATTGTAATACAGCTTCTTGGTTTGGCTGCACGTATTTTTTCCATAAAATTGAAAACTGAGCAGCTTAATGGAATAGGACGGTAGTTTTGCAGATTCATTTTGGAACTTCTTTTATAGTTTATTTTCACCATATGGGAAATGAGCCATCAGAGATCTGCAGAATAGATGACAAAGTGGAGTTGAAGTGATGATATCGGTGGTCATTCTAAGGAATATGTAAGGTATTTCATCAGATGATATATTATTTCTATTGAGGAGGCGTTTAGGGACTGTGTTTATTTTCGCTGCGTTAATATCGAATTGTAAGTATTGTAAAAGTGTGGAATTTGGAATTGAGCGACCGAAAGAGGGATGTGATTCGTCTTGCGAACTGAAATAAGGAAATTTTAAAGAAGCTAGGGCTCGATACCACCTCTTCCATGTGCATTTGGTCGTCATTAGCCGTAATGAAGTGTATTTTCTCGGATTTATGCAGTGTGCGTGGTAATCATCAATTATCGTTAGCTTTGTCATTCATTTAATTCTGTTTGACTATTGAAATATTTGTTTTCTGCTTTTTGTGATGGCTGAAGTTGTCGAAGTGATGAATGACAAAGAATTACGTCTCCGTAGTCGTTACTGCGTGAGTGCATTAAATCCTACGTTCTGTAGAATGTTTTTCGTCTACCGTCGAATCGTTATGCTTCTTCATTCTATACGTGCGCGTGGTAATATTATAGATGTGTGTTATGTGCATATACAAATAGGGGTATGATGCAAATATTCATCAACACTGAAACGTTTCCGAGTAAGTACATTCGAAGACGACGACTTTGGTGAACGAGAAGAAAAACTAGAATTTTTGATATATGCAGCAGTGTACAAACGATAAAGTTACGCGCAACAAATAAACAAGCCTGACCGACCGAGCAAAATAAGCCTAGTTGGCGCAGCAGCATGTTAATAGTAACAATCGCTTACGTAAGTAAGTTGTAATGCAAAAAAGTGGACGCATTGAAGAAAGAAGTATCTCATCGGCTAGTCCTGCTTCAGCGAATCAATCTCCTTTTAATCTACAAAACCTGGGCTGCTATTTATGACTACAGCTATTGATAGTGTAAATATAGCGCAGAACGCATAACCTGGTAAGTAAAATATAGTACGCTCATAAATTTTGAAACAATACCAATCTAAAGAGACACTTTGATGATTGCAATGACATGTAATGACGATTAATAGATATTAAGGTAGATTTAAGACTGTAAAGAAATGCATTACGAATCTATCAAGCATTAGCATCATGCGCTATATTTAAGACCAACATTGTTGAATTCTAAACCATGTTGGAACTAAGAATGAAGTGCTGAATTTTTTTGGTGACTGAAAATCAGTCATTGGACTTCAATGATTTTTCAAAACAAATGCTACTTTTTTGAGAAAATGTTGAGTTCTGACAAATTTTGAGGTCTACATACATATTTATATTCATACTTGATACTCGAAGATAAAATTTTATTTGGAAATGCTTTCGTAATTTGATTTCGATTCCGACGACACGTACTTGTTTTGTTGTGAACAACTGAGGTGACACTGCTGCTTGCAAGAATGACGCTATCGGTCGCAAGAGTGATCACAAAAGGGACAGTATCGATCACAGTAACGATAATCTGTAATCTGCTTTGCTTCGTGTCTGATGTACAACAATTTTTGCAAAAGGAGTTTTGTGCCGTGCTCTCCTCTCTTCGGTCGTGAATGAGAGAAACACGTGAATTTCAGCTGAATGCATGAAATATGCTGCCCCTATATTCTTAACGTCTATCTTGAGTTGCCGTTCTTCATTTTCAAATGCAAACTAGGTAAAAGCATAGTCATAGATATTTAGAATACTCATTCAAGCCAACTACTATCTGCAAGCAACAAGCCAGTTTGTAGCAACTGAAGCGATAGGCATACAGACAGTCAGTAAACTGATACAGCCGTGAGGCAGCCTAACATCAGCATAGCAGCTCGGCCTTCACTTTCAGGTCTAGCTGATGCTTTGCGTTCACACTCACCAACCAACCCATCAACCAATCGTTTCATTTATCTCCACACTGCCTTCAGAATACAAACACCGTTGTCTGCGTACCATGAGCGTTCCTCATAATCAGCAAATACAATTTAATCGTCCACTCGTCTACTTATTTGCTATTCATTGATAGCATGAGCACATACCTACCTAATTTATTCACTTCTCGACTGTAAATGTTCGATGCTGCTTCTGTTAGCTAATGCATTTCACTAAACACACGTAACATGCCTGTCACTAACAACAACAATACTTTTCATGTGATAGTGCTGCTGCTGTGTTGTACGGCAGGGACGTTGATGGTGATGGTAGAAGAGAAGTATTCGAAAGGTGAACGATGATTGAATTGAATTAAATGTGTTCTATGCATGATGGATTGTAATGAGAATGAGTGCTTGGTACAGCAACGGTTTATCGTTTTGCACTTTTCTTGTTTTATGGCAGGCATCAGTTGATTGTTCGTTCGATCAATTGTTCATACCGATCTTGATCATCGTCCTATTCGCCTTTTATTTACTTGCGATTGCTTGTCTGTTGAGTTAATTGATGGTTGAATGAGTGTTTACTTGAGAACATTTTGTTGTTTTTGCTAAAATACTGCGTGAATGTAAAGTGCTGCATGGTTGATTGACTGGACACATTTGTTTTTGATGAAGTGAGATGATGGAAAGAGTTAGAAATGGTGTAATGATTCGCTGAAGTGTTTATTTTGTGTTTGTGTATGTTTTTGGCATTCGAAAAATTATGCTTTTGAAATTATTTTGATTCAACTTAGTAATACGCAATTGATTAATTACTTTTTTTGCACTAGTGGACTTTGATTATTCGTTTAGAAAGTGTAGATTTAGACGTTTTGCATATGTCTATGATATGATAGGTTGGGCGCATCGACAAATGAAAGATCTGCTGCGTTCAGATGAGATGAAATGAGAGTGGGCAGTGACAACTAGAGTTCGCAGCCGGCAGATTTTTTTTCGGTAGCCATCGACTTAGTACTAGTGGCAACATATACGTTTTTATATCATTGATATGATGGTGGATTAATGAGTGTATACAATAAACGGCATTTTATGTTTCTGTTGCAGTATCAGAATGCGTTGATAACACTAACTTGAATTGTAGTATCAGTTTCGGTTATTTACATTCGTCTTATTATCAAAGATGTTATTATACATGCATACCGCAGCATCGACGTTTTGTGGGCGCATCCCGCAAGTTGCTTATAACAACGGTCAATATATTATCTAGATGGGTCGATAAGTTCATGTCAATCAAGCAAATGGTTTCAGCTAGGTTTTAGCTTTATCGGCATTGACACAGTTAGCGTTATTGCTTACTGATGTGCATTATTTTGCCTGATTGAGTGACTGCTGCGATCTTCGAAACTGTTATTGTTTTGTATTGTCGTATGCAGAATAATCAGTGGAAGATGTTGGTTTTGGTTCAGTCAGATGATGTGAAATTTTCGTACTGTCTATGTGTAATTAGTGTCTGTTTGCGATCAAATGTAAGACATATTTTAGAGACAGTTAGACCCATTTGTTCATTTGACCTTTACGTCGAACTTAATTTCAGTATTGTAGTTGTTTTTTCCACGGCACCCGATAATACGCATCAGAAATGTAGAATCGATTTCGTTGCAACCTGCCAGTCTGAAAAACTTGATCTAAGGTTAGATCTAATCTGAAAATTTATGTTTGAATCTTAAAGTTATACTTTCTTAATGATATAGTTCTTGTTGCTTGACTGTTTTTATTTGCATGATTGTTTTCACTATTAGAGTGACATGCATGATGCGACACTTTTTTATTTTGAAGGCATTAGGTGATCATGTAGTGTAGTGCTCTTAATGAAGCAGTTTTTTCCTCTCAGCTTTTTTTTCAACCGGTACATCCCTTGATAAAGTTTTTGGTCAGCATCCACCGTCAAATTTTGAACATTGTATTGAACTCATCTTTCATACGTCAGTTATTATTGCGAAAAGTGGTCTGAAAATTCATTTGTGTTATATCGCTAATGATTAAATGTTTCGAAAAGAATATTTCAGTTGATAACTTATGTGTTTTCTGACTTTGATGCTTACTAGCTGATAGGAAGGACTTTTACTCTAGATCCCCTCAGGTAGAAGTCATCGCGAATTTCAATTTGTCGATAGTTCACTTGTTTAGTAAGAAGCAGAGCGGCTATGTTGAAATCATAGTCAGCAGCCATATGTGAAGTTGGAAAAGAAATGAAGAAATATTTAATAGCTTCGCACATTGGATGCCTTTCCCAGTCTTCCTTTTGTCGCCAACCTCTACGTTACGATTTTTTGAGGAGAGACACAATTGGAACGTTTAAAAAAAAGTAATTAACTCATGATACATCGCAGTCGCTTGCAGTCATAAAATCAATAGCCAGTCAGGTGTTTCCAAGAGTTTCTCAAATTCAAAGCACAGCTACTCGCGCAAACAGATAAAATGCTCGTAGATCATCATCTTATGTGGAGATATCTGTGAAAAATGAAATTAAATCACCACATCGCCATCATTAATACTGACGCAGAAGAAACCGACTTATATGAAGTGTTGCAAAACGAAATCAGAACAGCCATTGGAGTGTTCGAAGAAAGGGATCAATCGAACATGCAATAGTCCACGATCGCAGTCAACTTCATACAAGAGAGGAATATGAAAACGAATGGTAATCAACCTTTGACGGTATATGCAAAACAACGACAAGGAAAATTAAAGGAAGAGAGATATGCAAATTATGAGGGAAGCTATTTCTCTGCGTAGACTGAAAAGGGCAAGGAATGAAATGATAGAAGGAAGGAAGAGAATAACTGAAGTAGCGAATTGTAATGAACAGGTAACGCACACCACTAGGGGAATGGGCGAATATGTCTACAATGGAAGCGGGACGAGGGCAACTAGGGTTTGCACGGGATCCCGAGATCCCGGGATTTAAGTTTTGAGAAATCCCGGGATTTCGGGATTTGATAAAACAGATCAATTTGTGTGAATTGTGATTGTAAACCCATCTTGAAACAAACCTTAATCATTCCGGTCTAGTTTATATGCAGTTATCTTTGCTGTTTGCCCTCTATCATTGATGTTCAGCTAAGAAAAATAGACGCAATTCGGACGAATGACATGATCAACGACAGCTCGGTGAACTTTTACGTAACATTTCATTGAATATTCAACTGATTATTCTGCTCTCCATTAGTTTATATCACACTCATCTGAATAGATTTTTATGTAGACTAACAGAGATAATCACATTTTCTAATAAAAACCAAGAGGAACAAAGTTCAACGAAATTTTGAGTCGTTTCCTCCCACAAGATTTGTTCGGCTTCAATATTCCATCTGTTAATTCAATTGCATGTTCCAAAGACTGCAAGTCTTTTTACTTTGCTATTTGGAAACATTTTCATCCAATCGAAACGTATATAAATTCTCGCTGAATTCACTCATGGTGAGAATTCATTGTCGAAGTGAGCACAATTGTTCCACTCAAAAGGATCTTAATCTTGAATATCAAGATATTCCCATGATTTCGAAATTATCAAATATGTAAATGCTCGATGGCTCGATGAAAATCCATTGCGGATATTTTTTTACTTTTTAGATAAACTCTGAACTTTTAATTTTTTTCAAAATTCAAATGATATAATTCATGCGATGCATTTCTTTCGTGAAAAATCGAGATTTCTGAAACGGCAGAATTCAGCTGACGCTAACACTGATCGTGAGAGAAAATGGACTTGAAGCATTGCAAATAAGTGTTTGAGAATCAAGAATTTCGCATTCACATGCAAGTGTACTGTTATTAGCTTAGACCCGAGATGACAAGATGCCTTAGCATAGAATCTGCAGTACGCCCTTGCGGCATGATCATTGGCATCATTATGTGAAATATTAATTTGAATTTGAATACTTAGTTCCTTGGATTTGTTCAATAATTTGTTGATTTAGCTCCTTCCTGATTAATAATGAACATTGTGATTCGAAAAAATGTGTTTAAACATGTGCGCATCAATATTTCAATAATTGCTCGATCCCGGGATTGTCCCGGGATCAAAAATCGATCCCGGGATTAAATACTGATCCCGGGATTGAAAAATCGTCAGGATTTTGCAAACCCTAGAGGGCAACCTCTCAATTGAAGAAACAAAATGATGTTTTTACGCCAATTCTAGAAGAAGAAGTAAAACTTGTAATGTCGCAAACGAATGTGTGAACTTCGGTAGGGCTGGACAAAATAGCAACTTGTTCCCCCTCAGCAGTCTTTCCAACAGTATCATCAATGATACGACGATTCCAAACGAGTTTGGAGACTCAAAAACAATTCTTTTATGCAAAAAAAGGTAATGCAAAACAAATAAAAAGTTATCAGTCAATTTCACTGCTGTCTGTTACATACAACTACTTTAGTAAAACGCATACTTTTTGGAATTGTCGGGCACCGCTACCTCTTTACCAGAACAGGAACAGTTATTAACGAATTGCGTTTTGCACCTGCTATCTTTTTGTGCAAGGAGAAGGGGAGCACTGCTGATAAAGCTATTAATTAGTGATAATCCTGATAACACCCCAATGACGCATGTGATTACTGTTGGTGTCGTCGTTGGTCGCTCTTGATCGAGCTGTCAAAAATATTGTATCTGCTATCTGCCGTTGAGGTGGTCGGTAGGTCAGTCAACCTGTGACTTGGAACGATCAAGAAATTAATCGATTCGAAGGGATGGAAAGGCGAAGCTAAACTGAAAATGCACGAATGAATTCGGTACTCAATGAATGCTAGTCCCTGTTTGTGTGCGTTCGTTTTTTCGAATTTTTATCATCGTTGTATGAGTGAATCGGAATGGGCGGTGTGCTGGTTGCTAGACGTTGCTTTTGTTAATGATTACGTTTCAGTTTGTTGACGTATGAATGCTGAGAGTTATCAGGATATACGTGTTTTGTGTGCAAAATGATGTATGAATAATATTCTGCTCAATTATTATTCGTTCACTGCAAGTGTACTTTGTCATTAACCTAGCTAGTTGTGTTCAGCGATTTTTATTCTGACATTGATTCCTATTCACTGATTGTCGTTTTGCGTTTTCGCAACACTTTACGTTTGTTAGACAGACAGTTGTCTAGGTAATTTGAGTTGAAAATAATTGAAAAGTTATAATATTTGATAAAAAGCTACTTCCAACGATAATGTATTTTTCATTTAATGCAAATAGACGGGTAACAGAAAAGAACTTTTATGATGGAACACAAAGGTAGAGTGAATTTGTGAACGATATTTTATCATACATAGTCACACACACACATACAGTGCAAAATGTGGAACGAGACATGGCAAGTAAACACGTCGATATCAGTGGCATCAGCAGCAGTAGTAACCGCTTATTAGAGTACAAATTCAGCAACGAGCACAGTCGACTCACATACCACCTATCTGTCTGTTTATCAGTGCCGATAGCGATCTACTGTGTAATCACCTGTTTTGATTGCGCGATTTATGATTGATTGTCTGACCGAACAGAGAGTTGATGATATTATTGCTGTTGCTGTTGATGCCAATGTTGCAGCTCACTGCTAGAATAGTTATTGATTCATCCAAGCGTTCTAAATTGGTATTATTGTTGTAATAATAATTATCATTGTTATCATTAATAGGAATAATTTTAGTAACATTAACATAAGTATTAACGCCAAACTGATAATTTTAATAATTCTATGGTTAACAATTCAATCTCACCATCTAACAATTCGTTTTTGGTTATCCAGTTTGCCTGAAAAGCTTAACAGTCATGAATGATGTACCACCTCGTCTATCCAGTTGCTGAGCAGCAATCTTGAATTAAGGTGAACAATAAGTGAATCTTATGTTGATGTACAACGAAGTGAAAACCGTGAGTCGCTCGCTCATTAGGTATCGGTGATGGCATCCAAGCAACAGTCGGTCGGAAAAATCCGACAAATTTCGGTCGAGGCATTCGAATTCCGACCGAACAACATGGAAAGTCCTTCGGAATTCCGAATGTCGGAATGATGAAATGTAAATTCGGTCGGGTTCCGATCGAACAATTCCGAGAGTCGGAATTTTGAAAAGTCATATCGGTCGAATTCCGACCGACATGACTTTTGCTAGGATGCCATCGCTACTAGATACATAAGGGAAGGGAAAGAAATCGGAAGTAGTGTTCGTCGGGGAACGGATCCCCGTCGGGGACCCCGGCGGGGAACGCGGGGAGCGCTCCCCCCGCGCAATTTGCTCCCCGACTTTTTGCGGGGACCCCCCCGTCCAATTTACTCCCCGCGGGGACCCCCCCGCGCAATTTGCTCCCCGACTTTTTCGCGGGGAGCTCCCCGTCCAATTTCGCTCCCCGACGGGGAGGACGAGCTCCCCGTCCTCCCCGACGGGGAGGACGGGAAGTGCGAACCTTCCCGAATATCGCGAACATTTAACTGAAAATGGTGAAAGACAGCTGCAACACTTTCAATATTGTCTTGTTTTTTGTTTTGAAATGTGAGTATAAGGTGCACTTGAAAGAAAACTACTTAAAAAATGAGAAAAATCTTTAAAAAATTGAAATTTTGTTTAAAAAATTGAGCTGAAATGCTCCCCGTCCTCCCCGTCGGGGAACACGGGGAGCGGTCATTCCCCGACGGGGTCCCCCCGCGCAATTTGCTCCCCGACTTTTTCGCGGGGACCTCCCTCGTCCAATTTACTCCCCGCGGGGACCCCCCCGCGCAATTTGCTCCCCGACTTTTTCGCGGGGACCCCCCCGTCCAATTTACTCCCCGCGGGGACCCCCCCCCCGTGCAAAAAATTGCTCCCCGACGAACACTAATCGGAAGAATGCGTTGGACGTAGTATGGGTGGTGGTGAAATGTATATGAATACTTGTCTATGAAGTATTATACAAGTTCGCTTAGGCGATATACTATCAGTAGTGTAGAACATAATGTATGTGTGTGGTCCGATGGTAAGTTCTGTTTTGTTTGTATAAATGCATTGAACTGATTCAGCCTATTTTGCAATAGTCATCAATAATTGATGGGACTTGAATTAAATGAGCACACAGTTCAGGCGTTAGTGTTTGTTCAGTTGTAGGTTAGCAATGTGTGATTTATTCGTAAGATTTATATATTCATAAAAGTTACGGTAGCATATGTGGTATGGTATCTACGTATGAATTAATGCAATATTTGTTGAGTAGCAGCAGCAGTCATTTGAAAGCAAATGTATGCAGAATTTTGAAAGAAAATGAAAGGCAAGTAAGGTGAAGATACCGCTTGATAAAAGAAAAAAGATTCTTTCGTGGATTCCTTGACCGTTTTATAGATGGATAGGAAGGAATTGTCAATGAAATTGTTGTGGTTGCATAAGAAAGCATGAGCATTATTCATTGATCGTTTCTTTGCCACTAGCACTTCCTCTTATATGGGTTGCAGTTTAAAATATTCGTGCATTTAATACCCATGAATCCATCCACCCATTATCCATAATATGTCCATTGCACTTTCACTACTCTAACGCCTTGTCGATCCGCTTCAATCCATTCGACTGCTCTTCCAGCTTCTACTTCTATTCAGTCGGCGATATTCCATTCGGCAATCTGCTCTGCTCTCTGTTTCTCGCTTCAGTCTGAAGCCTTTGTCTTGCCACATGGCTAGATATACGTATATTGCTCTGTAAGCATCAGCTCTTCCGCATTCTGCATTTGCTTGGCTGTATTCTCAAACAACTCTTAGCACATTCCATATTTTATTTTGAAATGTGTATTTGTTGCTGTTGCTGCTATTATTATAAATAGTAGCAGTACTACTGTTACTATTATTATTCAAGTTACTTACTACGAAAGGCGCAACTGATGTGACCATAGCCATAGCCACCAGTGTAGTATTAACAACAACACGAGCAATAACAACGATGACTTCGACTGAGTATGCTAAAGCGAAGAAAGTACACAGCACATCGATAAAATTATTCAGCATACATGTATGTAGTTGTAGCAAAACGAATGGTATGGTGTCGTTGTTATTGAGAAAGAGTGGTGCAACTGTACCGAGTTCGTACCAGACTCGTCAGCTTCTCGCCTTCCTAGTATCGGTGTTTTCTGCGCAAACTCATAACACCCGTCTATCGTGCTGTCTATTTCTTTTCTATTCATCGCACTCATATCCATCCACCGTTCAATCAACAAAGCTAAACTAACTTAGCTACGAGTCAACCATCGAGCCATCCCATCCCTCACTCTGTTTACTTACTCATTCTATCTTCCCACATCCTCTCTCCGTCATCCGTTGTTCTATGTCTTTCATTTCGTTTTGTTCCGCGTTCTCATCAGACTGATCGGTTCATTCACTTTTTCATCACTTCATTCATTTTGTTCTTTTAATTCGATCGATTTTAATTAATTCGATTTAATAATCTTATTGTAGTTATGATGAAATGTTACTTGATGGTGACACTGTCTTAGATTACAATTAGAACGATAAATATACACAAACAATCTTACTTTTAGGATAATTATTGCACATTGATTCATTTGTTATGCGCAATATCAGTTTACTACTTGAAGCAGTTTTCATCGCAGACAGCGTTCATTTAATGCAACATTTCGTGCGTTTCTAACAGAGATACAATCTACTGTAGTGATACTGTTCATGATTCAGCAGCATCCTTCATCGTCCTGTCGACAATGACGCACGTTCATATGCTCATCCATTCATATATATATATATATATATATATATATATATATATATATATATCACATAAATGAAACGATGAATAATAAGCAACCAGTAAGGCAGCGCGTTTCAGTAGTTAAGTTACTGGAAGGCTGTCTCGTGCAGACAGTGAACGGCTTCTTGAATACGCACACTTGTATGACGAAAGAAACGACTGAAGAGCGAAATCATCACTCTAATCATCGTCGTCGTAGTAGTCTATTATTACTGCATACATCTATTACTACTTAATCGTCTAGGAGAAATACCTGTTTTTGTGCATCATGGTTGTGTAGTTGTTGTTGTTGACACTGCCTACTATTGTTATTGTCAGATTGCTGCTTCCTCAAAAATTGCTATTCTCATGGTTGTTTGGAAATGAGAGTGAAAATTGTAGCGGATGAAAATGAAAAAAAAAAGAAATCGAAAAAAAAACCCTCTGGACTCAGTCATTTCCATCTATCTTTTGCAAGCCATTCTACCTAATTTGTTATAGATTCATTCACTCATTTCTTCACAAGACCGGTTTTAACTTAGTGCGGTTTTTTTGCTTGATTTTTTTTCATTGTTGCACATTTCGCTGTTTGCTGTTGTTGTTGTCATGGTCGTCACTACCATCACTGTCCGTTTTGAACTTATTTTCAGATTCATATTTGCTGCTTTGATGCGAACTATTCGAGATTGAGTTATAAGCAAAACAATTGCTGCTATATGCAAAGCAAGCGCTCATTGCTGTATACTTCCACTTTTAATTACTTCTGGACACGGCACTATTGCTACTATTACTCCCGTATTGCTGTTGTTCTTGCTAGAGTGTTTTGATTTTTTCATATAAAGCTGTTGAAAGAATGAAACGAAGATATGAATGAAACGCATAATGCTTGTATTGTAATGTTTTGTAAGTCAGTTAATTCATAGTTGTACTTTACCGTATTAATTCATTTATTACAACGTTCAGTGTCATTTGTCGAAAATCGCTTCTTAAGGTTGCGTGAACATGGAATATTACTCTGAAATAATCATCTGGTATCCACGTCATATCACTCCATTCATACAATTAGTTTTCTGCTAGAAAGGGGAGAGAAAAAGATGGCGAATATGAGCGATAGATCAAATTTGAAACTTTGATAATGTTTGACTGTTGTTGCTGAGGTAGATGTTTGTTTGGTTTGGGGTGGGAGACGCAGTGAATAGGGGACAGCTTCAATGAATAAACGTAAACATGCAGGCTGCTTGAATAAATAATGTGTTTTGTTCGGACGCAGCAGACACTGGAGTGAGTCGAGACAATGGTTCATGCAGCTGTTTGCATGTTGAAAAGTCGGATAGCGATTATGAATGGAGCTGATGGTTCGGAGAGTAGCGGTGGTAACCCAGTTTTTGATTATGTGCTTTAGAGTGTATGTTTTTAAATGGTACAATTCTTAATTAATACCTATGTCTAAGTTGTTCAGAATTTGTTAATATTCCCTTTTTTTTATTATGGCTGCTTTCAGTGCACTTTCGTTCAGTGTCTCTATAAGTATGATCATTACAAGCAATTAATGCATGCCTTCATTAATGACCTGGTGCTATTGCGGTCTGCGTGTAGTGTTGAGCAAGTATTCGTTGCTTAAAAGCAACTGATGATCAAGTAGAAACAAATAAATGAGCGAGTTGATCGATTGATAATTGGATTGATCGATGGTGATGGTGTTAGTGATGTGATCAGTGGCGGTAATGTGATCAATCAGTGCAATTCAGCAAAGATGATCCTCTAGCACAGCCCCTACACCAGCCGTCCTTTAACTAATTACTCTTCAACCAACAACCAACCTATCACATCAACAGCAGCAACCAACCGCCCGCCGTTCCATTCGAACATTCGAAGAGCAGTAATAACTTTCATCTGCGCTATCACTTGTCTATCCTGCATTCGTCCGTCCGTCCGTCTAACTGAGCTTTTCATTGCACATTTCATCGTTCCAATTTACAACTCTATATACACATGGGTAAAAATGCAGGAAGCAGTTATTAAAATATTCTCTTTTTATACACATATGAATGTAGCTTGATTTGATATGCAGCGTATGTTTCTTTCGTCAAAAGATGTTATGTTATCGTTAAGATTTCTTATTTGATTCTGTGTTTTATTTGATTCTGTGTTCACATTTTTGTATGCATATTCTTTTTATTATTGTTATATTGCGATGTGTGCGTGTCCGCGTTTTTGGTCTCGTTGCTTACTGCAACACACACGCACACGTATGAGTGTGTTGCAGTAAGAGTTATTCTAAAATTAATTGTAGTTGTAAGAAGTAATAATAATAGTAACTGATTAACGTCACCAGCTGCTTGATGCAGTGACCATTTGAAAAGATTAGTTCACTGATGTTTTGACATATCATTTCATTGAGTCAACATGAATATCATCCATCTACTCAGTAGTTGCTTACCATTAAGCTCGTACAGTTTGTTGGTTGCTAAGCATGGATGCATTATTGATACGCATTAACTAAATGGTATAATGGTATTTGTGGTTGTTTTGATGTTTTATGCAACAGTCAGTGATATCACACACGATGGTTTTATCGTGTATGCATGCCTTTATTCGTCGGATCGGATCGTTTACTGTTCGTTACTTAAAAACTGCCGTTATTTTTCTAGTTAGCGGTTTTTTAGTGAAAAAACTTTATCAGCAGCACTATTAACGGATCATTTTTAGCGAAACAGAAATATTTGTTTTGGCGAACTAACGAGCGATTAACGGAGCTACTTTTTTTTTCAGTACCCGTCACTGCATTTATTTTATTCGGTTCTGTACAAATTTCAGCTCGTGTTTCTATTGGAAATGTTTCTCATTTTTATATTCAGTCGACTAATCGTTTGTTTCAAATAAATTTCCACTGATTGTAAAAAACTGATTGGAAAGTACTTCGTCTTTTCAGTCTCATAACGTTTCGATCGATATTGCATCTATTATCATTATGATAATACGTTTTTAGATCTTCATTCATTCCGTTTATTCAGTCTCATCGTATCGATTCGTGCTCATAAATGAAGATAATAACAACGAGTAGTATCGTTGTTAGACTGAGTGGTTAATGCCCGGTTTGGCAGTAAACGAGTGAATATTTTGTCTAGTAGAACAAATAGCCCACGTATTCCCTGTTTCGAAATACTTCAGTGCAGAATGTTATAATTTCATGGGCACAGTTGTTCGATTCATCATGTACATTGATGCTTGTAAGGAGAATTCGAATCATTTTTGAATGCTTCTTTTGGGTGTGCGAAAAACGATTAAACTCTACCGTTGAAAAGGGTTTAAGCTCACGTCTATGCTTCTGACGTTTAGGGTTAGAGCTCGCAATGAGGCTTAGCCCTATGCTTACATGTACTTGTAAGTAGCGCATCAAAATTTTGAACACTGCTTCAATTAAAACTGTCAACACTTTCCAGGAGGTCTATTGAAGCATCGAGTCTAACATTTTGTGTTATTATGATGGTGCAAACTGTGAGAGAAAATTTTTTTATTTTCTGAAAAAGAATTAAAAAATTTTTTGTTTGTACAAAATGAAGCGAAAATATTTTCATAATTCAGCAAAAGGGCATTCAACTGATATCATCGTATTGAATTGCGTTGCACTAAGCTAAAATAAAACAATTCATTTAGGGGTTAATCGTGTTATTTCAATTTTTCATTCGCCAACTGACAAAGCGTTCAGCTTGTTGATGTTCAATCGTTTTACACTTTTATTTCGTGACTGATTATTTTAGCTGTTGTAAATCATAATTATCAGTTATTATTACTATTGTTGACATTGGTACAACATTCGCTTTTTCGAGCAAAACTTTTGCGGGACCCGAACCCGCGACATATTAATGCCCGGTTGGGTGCTCTATTCAAAACATTCAGTCTCCACCACATGGTTGTGTTGAGTTTTGCAATCAGCTCTTCAGCGCACACAATGCACTACTGATCTGATGGGCGTATAAAGCTACAGTCGGGACGAATTGCGATCAAAATCATCCAAATATAAAATCAGCTACATGCCAAATCATTATCTGGCTTAAACTCTATAAAATCACTGACACTGATACACCATTCGATTTCGGGCGAAACTTTCGTTTGAAAGCGAACGGTTTATCAGTATCGTCGATATTATCGAGCCTCAGGCAGACAATAATTCGGTTTGTACCTAATTATCTATTATTATTGAGATCGCGTATGCATATAAATATAGCAAAGTTTTGCGTGTATATTGCCTTAACTGATTCAGTTTTTCATTATTTCTTTCCTATATAGGTAGATAAGTGATGATATAATACTCTCATGGAACTATCTTCGATGTGACCGTGCAGTTGTCTCATGCCAGCTGCCGCTGATCCTAACTTAGCGACCTTCAATGATGATGGTCTTCAGCTTTTAATTAGTTTCATATATCTCGTGATCGATGCACTACAGCTCGTTATCAGTCGTTTATTTCAATTCTCGTGCTTGACGCCTTGGTGCGATTGTGCCTTGGATGTTCCTATCAATAATGAGCGATTCTCAGCTAATATTATTGTTCTTTAGATTATCATATTCCAGCACTACCTATTGCTGCCGCTCATAACTGTATTGCATCAGTAATATGAAACAAAATTAACTTATAGCCCATCTCAAGATGTCCTACTTTAGAATGTCGGTATTAATAATTACTGCAATTGTCACAAATAAAATGAGATGCTTTGTAAAGTAAGTAAAAGTTACAAGTACGATGCGTATTACTAACTAGAGAATTGCAAGCGAAAATATACCGTGAGCATGGTTTACTCGAAAGTAAATTTGGCCACAATCTTAGTTCAGTAAGTCGAGAGAGAAATGAGTCGTTGAAAAATGTAGCACTAATCCAAGCGGTTCGGTAGGCTTTTCTAAGCCACATTAGGCCCAATAAATTCCATGTAAATTCATCTATCATGCAGGCAGTTATCGTTGCAATGAAAAATGCAAGACAGCGACTCACGATTTTATTTGTGCTGGATTAGAAGTGGCATAGTGTGTGTGAATTGATCATATTGCGTGACTGTTGATAATAAGATAAATAACTTCTGTTATAATTGATATAATGGCAGATTTTTCAGTGTGCTAGATCAGATTGGAACAAGGGACCGATAGGCTGACGGTCAACTAATATATATGTGTATGTTTGTTCAAGTGGAATATTGCTAATATCATTGTTATTTCTGGCGATAAGGGCACTGATAAGATCATCAGCTCGTCACTGTGTTATCATTCACCTACAAACCACGACTACATTCATTATATATCGAAGACTGATCTGTTGAAAATAAGCATTTTAGCTTTGAAAGACAAGGACGACGCACACCTAGAAAGATCGTTTTTGTGTTGAACTGTGACCAGAAAGCAAAAAAAGAAAAGAACACATCCAGTTACTGCACAAGCTCACCTATCCGTCCATTCGTGCTCAACAAGCATTATCACCAATCCTCATTATATGTTCCCTTCACGAACTCTCGACACTCTACCGTTCAACAGACAACCGTCGATTGTTCATCGTGTGAACAACCATTCATATTCATTCAACAACTGCACTTCAGCTCAACCAATTTCTATCGAACACATTTCTGTGTGCATCGATTGTGTTCAATGATTGAAGTGATCCGTCATACGTCTGGTTATTCTGGATCTCCACATCAGCATCCACAACCGCAGCACCATCACCCACCATTGTCGCAACCGGATCAACTCTCCGTCAAAACTGATCCTGCTAGTCTTTTTATGGACACATCCACGAGCGGCTCAACGCTCTTCCAACATGCCGCTGCCGCAGCTGCGCTTTACACGCCAACTCTTACAAGTAGTACAGAAACATCATCGGTTAACGATACAGCAACTAACAATCATAAGTTGTCAACTAGTTCATCGACGACTCTTCTAACGAATTCAATGGATATGATCATGGCGGCGGCAGCTGCGGATGCACTACGACAACTGCCATCCACATCGAATGAGAGTGATGCGGTTGCTGAACATGATGCTAGTATCAAGATGAAACGATCGACCAAGAAGGACAAGCCTGGAAGTTAGTTGTTTTTGTTGATCATTTTTACGAATCGGGGTCGACGTGATGCGCTAGTACAAACTTTCTTTCAATGGCAATAAATCGTTTCGGTTGCGGTACTTAAATTTGATTCTCCTCTTATCATCATCGTTTTCATCTTTATTCGTTTCTTTGGCGATTAACATTTCCATAAATTTGTTTTTCTTTTTCTTTATTATTGTTTTGTATTGCTAACAATTAGCACATTCATAACATGAATAATATTGCTATAATTATTCCAGTTACTTCCATTATTGGTATTATTATTATCACTAATTGTTGTTATTATTACTACTAACCGCTATTATTAATATTATTATTACTAATTGCTATTTATTATTATGCTGTAGTTATTATCAGAGATAGGCACTAGTGCGCTGATCCGCTACTAGCGGGTCAGCGAGTAAACATTTTATTGCCAGTGGATCAGCGTAGGCGGCGCTGATGTTTTTTCGCCATCATTGATTATTATTGTTATCGTTATTATTATTATTATCATAACTGAAGTCTGAACTATGAAAAGTTGCTTGAAAGAATGAAAAGTAAGAAGAAAGAATTAATGAATGAAAAGAACAGATACAATGACTTGTTTGGTGTTATTGTTCAACTTAAAAATGCACGTGAATGTGTTCATGAACAATACTATGAAGGCTGCAGCAACAAAGGCAAATTATAGATAAGCATCGAGTGATATTGTTCCTTGTGATCTGTTTTAATTGCACTGAAACAAGTGTGAAGAGTGGAATGTCAGTTAAAACGTGAGGGACAGGGCATTTGTGCCAAATAATCTTTTATTGAATCGTTTGCCATAACACCGAGAGCAAACGTTTGTTGAGAAATGCGCGCACGATGTTGTTGGGTGCATGATGTTGGAGGAGGTGAAAGGCAACAGCATCGGCGGAGAAGAGAATTACGAATAAAGATAGATTGGAGGAAGATGGCTTCAAGGATGAATATCGTTTGGATTGAAAGAAGACTAGAAAAGGACAGAAGAGAAGAAGAGGAAGAATGCTGGATGGTTATTTAAAGTGCAGCAATGGGTGAGTGGATGGGGAGACTATGCTAAGAGTGACGTTTGCTAGGGTTCATTTGTCTAGTTGATTCGTTCCGTTTTATCGTTCACTTAGTCGGATATACTCGATGCAATGCAATAACGCTGCCTGCAATCAGTGAACAGCTATTTGCAATTGTGTTGTTCTCTTGCATTCGACCAAGTGGTGGTTTGCTTGAAATAGCAGAAATTTTTGAAGGGACGACAATAAACTGACATAATAGCAACAATCAGCTAGCTTGCTAGTTGATCGAAAAGTGACTGAAGGAGGGATGAGACAACGTGAACGCATATATGGATAGTGGTAAAATAGCGAACGAAAAGGTCTATAGAGTACTTATGAGAGTCATTGTTGGAGATTTTGCGTTGACACAACGATGAAAGATATAGATTGTGCATTGATTGGAACGAGGTTGGTGCTAATTCCAATCCGTATAGAATAGAAAGTAAGAGTTAAAAAAACAAGGGGAGGTTCAATGAATGTTAGGAGGAAGAAGTAGACAGATATATTTTGAAGTGCTCGATGGATGCACGGATGATGGATGCAGTGACGAATTACTGCTGCAGCAGCAGAGTCGAATGAATGATTGCGTTGTCGCCGCAGCACAGCATCATATTTGCCATGTTCACGAGCGATTGCAGACAGCAGCGGTTGTGCTAGTGGCCGCTGAACGCCTCTATTGTTTATAATTTCATTGCTCATGTACTGTATATTAATTCATGATCTATGTCGTCTGTCGATCTTCATCATATCGACTTATTTTCACTTTTTAAATCCTCATCATGTTTCTAATTCGTCGCAATTTTGCATCCCTGTCTTCGTTCCAATTAAGATACATCTTCATGCAACGAGCAAGACAAAAACAATCAGTTTCGAACATAATGGCGATGCAATCAATTAATTTGACTGTTGATTTGATGCGATAAACTTTTCGATTTGTTCTCGATCTGTTTTCTAGGCTTTTGCTTTCTTATTAGTAATATCCCTTAATGCAGAAATTTCCGTCTAAATTCATTCAACGTCAAACTCTTCCTACTTGTTACTTGTCGTGCCACGGTTGAGTTTGTGGCGAAGCGACCGTTGCTTCTCCGTTCAGCATTAATGTAAACAAATATCATCCATCGTTTTTGCGTTTATCAACGAATCCATCCATTCCTCAAACTAACTATCGTTGTTTTGTTCGTTATATTTGTTTTCGATTGGTTCGCGGCTAAAGTAAAGCAGTCGCGCCGATAGCAAATCAGTTGCGATTCTCTTCTATTGGTTACAGCAGGCGTGCTCATAAACGATCGTTTTTTTGATAGCTACCTCAAGTCAAAGCGTTATCAATCAGTCAGTCAGTGCAACATCAACTGAATGCACACAGATCATCAGCGTAGTCTAGTGCTATTCAGCCAAACATAGTTAAGCGGCATCCAACGGCCGCTGAACTCAACAGAGAGCTGATAAAACACAATATCCATTCGTTCATCTTCATCAATAAGAAGACGTCATCAAACAGTCGATTACGAATCGACTCAGCCAAATCAGTCGAAGAACATCAAACCGTCGATCAGTCGCAATTAGTACTTCAAGCAGCAATAAACCATTAAACTGGCTTCTCCATACGAATTTCTTTCGTTGTTGTCTTCAGATTTGAACGACTTACTATATTCACTAATCTGGTCATTGCTCCTCTTATTACTCTTAATATCGGTATTATTGAGTCTAATCGTCACACTACTATTCATAGTACTGCCTGTTTTAATTAGTTTGTTATTACTCCTGTCGCATCTTTTATTCATATTGCAACAACAGTATTTCGGTATTGGAAATCACCAGCATTATTATCAATCGTTTTTGCTTAGCATTCATGATCTGTTAATTGGTTATTGGCCTACGGCAGTTTTGCCACTTCCATTTGGAACTGTACCAGTCCCACAACAACAACAAACAGCTGAATCTCAATCCTAATATAAAATATTGATTTGATTAAAGCAGTGTAATTGCTTGATGAATGCAATGTACCGCGTTGTCTGGTTATGGCTGCCACTTTGGTGTATCAGTTTTAAAATCATTGCGATAATATCCAATTTGACAAGGACATTGCTTTCTCTTGCTTATTTTATTCATTCATATATCTATCCACCTATTTATCAATCAATTTCATCTCAATAATTCTTTCCAATGATTGTCTATAAGCAAAAAATGCCTCATAATCGTAAGTGTTTCATCTTTATCACGTATTTGGTTTCTTCTACTGCTTCGCTCATTTTGCATATAAATCCACAAGTTTTGGTCCTAGCTTGGCCCAAGCCTCTTTGTAACATTCTCCTTTCTTGACTTGTTTTTCTTGTTGGTGATGATGATGATGATGGTAAGAGTTGTTTATTATCCAGTTCATCCCTTCGAATATATCATTGATAAATCACCACAAGAAACTCTTCTGAGCAATGCCAAGACAATTCAGATGATATTTTCCATCATGATGCTGCTATGAAATAATTCGAATCGCAATAAAAAATGTTCATTTAGGGCGAGAAAAGATCCCAGAAGGTACATTATGCGTCGTATGCTCGGATTTAGCCAGTGGTATACACTATTCGGTGGCCAGTTGTAATGGTTGTAAGACGTTTTTTCGGCGAGCATTGGTTGTAAGTGTGCATATCATTTATTTGTTATTGTTTATGAACATCACCAGCAATACTAGCATTATCGTTCTGGCTTACATGATGTATCCGTTTCGCAACTAAATGAATAATTTTTCTCGAGAATTTCATCTCTCTGAATGCAAGGAAAAAACACAATGAGAAAAGTTTTTTGAACGTTTTTCAGTTTTGATCAAATTCATTGTTAGTGTTTGAGTAAATAGCTATAAAATTCAATGCAAATTTCTTCGCATCTGCAAACAGGAGAGAATGAGATGGAGTGTAGGATTAAGTTGAGTTTCATTGTTGTTTGTAAATGAAATGAGATATAAAATATTTATATATTTTGTTCAGTTTTATTCTGTGACGTTGCTTTGCATTGCATCTTTTTTTGGAAGAGAAGCAAACAGATAAATAAGTAAATAAGAATTTCACTCGTTGATAAGTGAATAGATAAGAGAAGAAGCTGTATTGATTGATGGACGGATTTTTCATGTTGTTGTTGACGATTAGGTGGATGGTTGGATGGATGGAATTATTTGTTGTTCTAGTGGTTTGGTAATAGTGATGAAAAGATTTTTTTGAAAAAATTTATTAAAATGTTTCTCTTCTACTCATTTTTTGCTCATCTCTAAATCACATTTTAAAATTTATTATCGAGTAATAGTTTTCAATGTTCATTATCAAATAATTCGTCTCGTTTACAGAATAAACAAGAATTCCAATGCCAATTTTCTAACGATTGTATCGTTGACAAATGTACGTTTTTACTTTTCAATATTCATTATTACTGTTTATTATTTCAAGTAGTGGTGTTCATATGCATTGTTGTAATATGTATTATTGTGTTCTTGTAATCTGAAGAATTTTTTTGTAGCAGTTCGATGTGGTTGTCGTAGTTGTCGTTTGAACAAATGTTTTCAAATGGGAATGAATCCGAACGGTTGGTTTTGTTCATAAGTTGTTTATGGTTGATGTTGATTCTTTTGTTATTATCTCAAAATTTAAGCGATTCAACACGATCGCGATAAGATTAGATATACGAAACGTGCGAAAAAGATCAAAGAGGAGAATGCGATGGACATTTCGGATATCGCAAGTGGCAAATGTGGTTTCCTAAAGGAGGAGGCCGCGGACAGTCCACAAAGCAATCAGTTAGTTACACCCTTTCTTCTATTATTATTATTATTATTATTATTATTATTATTATTATTGTTGTTGTTGTTCCAGTTGTTATTGTGAACTGTTATTGCAGTTGCATTAATTAAGGGTCTGTTTGTTATTTGTTGAATTTCAAGTTGAAAAATTCAATTGCTTTAAGAACAGCTGATGAACAAGCGAATTTATCAAGTCCTTCGTCGAGTTTTGCTGGCTATGGTCCTGGTAGCAATGCACCATCATTTGATCATGAAATTCATGATATTCAAGTCAGTTTTTGCAGTGATTTAATTCAATTTCAGCACTTAAATAAAGCTGATTCATTGCAATTATTGTTTGTGTGTTCAGTGCTTTTTAAATAACTTGGGAAATGCACGTACAGTTATGTGAAGAAGAAGACTTTCACTGAAATTTTATACTGCTACTGTTCAGCTTCGGCCATTTTTTTCGTTCATTCATTTTCACTGCCCTGAGCGAATGTTATCAACTACCAGCTGAACAAAAAATTGTTTTTGAAGGCTGAAATGTCAGCAGTTTTAACGGATCTGTTAATATTGGAACGTAAGATCAATGACGTTCGTTGTGCCAATCGATTTCCGCCGCACACTTCTGTAGCATCGTGTATGTACGATCGACGGCTTCTCGACGATGATGCGTGGGTTTCCACTTATTCAACGCCTCTGGTTTGTTTTTTTTTGTTTTCTTGTTGTGTTGTATAATTGAAATTTCGTATTTGCTCAGTTGTTAATTTGTTCAATTCAACTTAATTCGTTCAATGATTTGTTCAATTCAATTCAAAAAATATTCAGCTTGTTCAATACTTAAAACATTGTTCGCATATTTGCAGTCTCCTATGTTCAATGCAATTCCTTGCGATCGAGGTAGTATGCGTGCATGGTTTGTGAAAGACTTAACATTAATGATTGAATGGGCTAAGTGTTTACCGCAAATGCGACAACTTCTTCTCAATGATAAGGTCAGTTTTCAATATGTCTCTCTTCACAACTATTTTGTTTGCTCATTTTCAGTTAGCATTAATCAAGGCGTTCGCTCCAGTGTTTCCACTTATACAATTGGCATATTTTTCTTGTACGCATGAAAGTCGTCGTCGTTCAACAACACAGAGTCCTGTCGATGAATCCTTCGGCTCCCCCACTGCTGTTGGCTCAAGTGCAGCTCGTGAGTTTTTTCTTCACATTTCTCCATAAACGTTCATTAATTTAATATATACACCAACTTTTTACTTTAATCATTGCATGCATATATTTGTTTTGTGTGTTTTATAACAAAAAAATATTCGTATATCGTTGTGATGGTGAGTAGATTTGGTCATATGTGCATGCACACACTTTCAAATATACGCTAACATTTAAAAAATCAGTTTATGAATTCTAAATTGTTAAGGTTTGTCAATTGATTCGAATAATAGCGGTAGTGTTGCGACGGCTGCAGCAGCAAATGCCGAATTGGCGTTTATGGCACGAACGGTTGATAGAACGCCAACATTGGATCGGCTATGGTATCCAGATGGTCGATACTTGGAACGGGAGGATTTAGATTCATCACCGACAGCAAACGGTGGCAAGAAAGAATTACCAATCAACGCACTGCTTATCGACGGCGTATGTCATCAAATGCTTAGGCTACGACTCTCCGAAAGTCACGTTGTTTTATATAAATTGATGCTTTTCTTCAATCCAGGTTAATACTTCATTATTCGCTGTTGTTTTATGCATAGTCCAGTTTTGATGTCTTCGTAGCGAGATAGATTTTGCTTTGTTTCCTTTTTACCATTGAAATTTTGTGTGAGTTTTGACTAAATCGTTGCTTGTTCCGTTTTGTATTGTGCACCGAATCATTCAAACATTAATTTCTAGATGCGGATGGCCTTTCATCGACAGGTAAATCGACAATCGAGAGTGAACGGGTCAAATTACTCAATTATTTATACGTACAAATTATTCAGGATCGTGCCGGCAAGCAGGGCACCGAACTGTATTCGAATATGCTCCTAATGACTACTACTCTCATTGTACATTCGTTAGATCTTTCATTTTTTTATCGTTCATCATCTGATTGCATTTGCATTGTAATTATAAAGCTTATACTCGTTCAAGTCATCAGTTTAAATAATTTCTCATTTACAGCGATGTCGCGATGAAATAGTTGTTGTTTTTTCAGCGAGTGGCTTCATTTTTGAAACGGACCTTTGACATATCGCATATTTTTGGTCCGGCTGATGATCTTATTGATCAACTGATTATTGTTGGACTTTGATTGATATCAGTGTCACCGAAACAACAATAACATTCGTATCGAATTAACAGTCGACGCGACTGATGGTTGAATGGGTCTAACTGAAGTAGTATGCTGGTTCGTGTTCACAACGGCTATGCATCCAGTCGTTCAGCTGAACACATGATATTTTATCAGAACTGGATTGAAAAAGTTCGCAACACGATCAGTCATTCGCGTTTTCCTTCATCCAACGAGAATACAAACTTCAGCCGCAACTGCACACCACTTCACCGTTCTTCTATCAGTTCAAACATTCGACATTTATCGTCGTCACGTTGTATATAGATGCAATATTGTGGTTCTTACAACATTTCAGCTGATTATTCATTAGTGATTTGTGTGTATGTTTGTATACAATTGTGAACACGATTGAAACATGATGCGTGTATATGGAATGTCTATGATTATCACCGCTACCCATTCACCTCAGTCTTTTTCTCAGTCTCATTCATCAAATGTCGATATCCATCTATCTAATCATCTCTTTCTACCTTATTACCTTCCACTCATCCATCCGAAACAACCACTCGGTTGGTGCACAATTATCAGCAGTTTCAAATCTTCCGGTTGTTTTGCTTTGTCTCGTTTCACCGTCTTCTACCACAATAACAACAAGATATGATTCGTCGCTGATGATATCATGTCGCTTTCTCAGGATACTTCATCAGAATACTCCTAGAGGTAGATATTCTATTGTTGGCATTGTCTTATCTCACTGTAATTTGATTTTGTGCTAAATTTTATTGCGATTTTAGTAATACGAGTATTGATAATAAAAATGATAATAATACTAATAATGATGGGTTATTATATGCCGTTGCTGTTTCGTTGTTACTGTTGACGTTGTAATAGGTAGGTCGTTGTTGATTATTAACTTTCATTATTTGCTGCTGTCTGATTGCCCATCATTAAAATCAATCGTCCAAGTAAGTGAGTCGGTCCATCTGTGTATATTCACGAAAGCGACCAGTAATTCATTTCAGTAGTTTATCTGTCATCGGCTAGTGAGTGTATTGTTGTTATCGTTATTCTAGTAGTGTAGGTAGCGGTAGAAGATATCGTAGAATTAGTGGCATTGGTAGAGGTGCTCTGCTAGGGGCGTATTCAGTTCGTTTCCCAGTTTCATAGTCAAAATTTTGCATCTTATGCGGCTTCGATTTTTGGCCGTCATGGGTATTTTGTTTTATCTTGGTATTGCGATGTTTTGCTCAAGAAAAATTTTATTATTGTTATCTTTTAATAATATGATCGATTGAACACGTAATTGGGTTTTTTTTTTGCAGCATTTCATTTATTTGGATCCATTTCCTAATTGATAATTATTGAAGCGCTTATGCCCAATACAGAGTGCTCAAATTCTGTTGAGTAACAGTTTGTTTGCTTTTCATTCTCGGTGAGGTCCAAAAAAATAATCGTGAAATTGACTTTTCGATGACGATTAATTGTCGGACCATCTACGGTAACGGTCGACCGGTGACTGTCCTTTTTTGTCTCTTTCGTTTTGCCAAAATTGGTTCTCCGAATTTGTTACTTTTTTATTTTGTTAAAAATGATTTTTTTAAAATAAGATCGCTGAGTTATTTCTGACATGCAAAATCATTTCGATCCTTGCTATTCTCTGTAAACTTCATCTGCTGAATACCATTCTCTCGAATTTGACTCATCTATCTGTAATCTAATCTTAATTTTGAGTTAGGCACTTCTACAGCTAGTACTTTTTACTGTGGGTGGTGATCAATCATTTTGAAAGTTCTTCCACATTCAGTGATTTTATTTCGCTTGAGTGGATGGATAACTGGAGTCATTTATATAATTAAGAAGAATACGTATGTATATATATATAGTGAAGACTACATGCATATGTTCTTCATTAGGAGTGCTTCAGTGATGATGTTGTTCATTAGATTGATTATTTGAAAATATTCATTATTTTGGTTGTGACTGTTTCATTGTATTGAGTGAACAAAAAAAAGTGTAATGAACCATTAATGGATTGTTTTGATATCGCATGCAAATACCTTTCAACAATGTACGGTTTAGTGTCGACTAATGAAGTGAGCAACTTAAATTCGGATTGATGTGATTAATCACTCCCCATTTTAATTGCTTTTCATTTGTGTATATTATTTGTAAATACATAATAAATCGAAACGGATAATTTATTTATATACACGTTGTCACTGCAGTTGTTTATAATTTGTTCGTGAATTTTTATGGTTGATTCCTTGCTACGATAAAAAGCCTCTCCTCGACAAAAAGGTACGCAAGCGATTGACTGTTTATTTCTGCGAGGTGTTCGTCTTCGTTGTTGACCGTAAATGTGAACGTATCTATTTCATCATGTATTTTTTAAGTTATCTTTTTAATAAGATAAAACGAAATATATTGTGGGAATTTCTGTTATAATGTTATTATTAGCATTAGTGTGTTATCACCATCTTCGTTATTATTATTATAATACTCTTGTGAAGAAAATTAGCGTATTATTATTATCATTATTATGATAATTGTAATATATATGCATTGTGGTAGGGTGGGAATAAGGCTTGTTGTTATTGTTGTTCTTGAAAGGTTTGGTAATTGTTTGTTTTTTGGTTGGTTGTTAATTTTCCAATTTTTTCCCTTGATGGACTCGTCCTGTTTTCCCATTGATAACTACTTCTGCGCGCTTCGACTGTTTGGTTGATGAGCGAACCCGAAAACGTGTCATATTGCATTATTTTGTGATTATTGTTTTTTTGTTATAATTTTATAAAATTTACATTACTTTCAAGGAAAGATTATAAGTATATCACTGTTGCTATTATTCATTATCGTCATCATTACTATTCTCTTTATTGCTACACTCCAACTGTTAAATTATTGCAGTTGTCTTATTATGAATATCGTTGTTATTGTTTTTTTTTTTGAGAAATTATTTTATTAATATCCTCCAATCGTTGTTATTATCATCTTTGTGTAACGGTCAAATTTGTCTGCTTCTCGCCATCTTGCTGGTTTCTTTTCATTGCGTTTTTTTTGTTGTTGTTTTTGTGTTTTCGTTCATCAACTTTTCTTTATAATTCAGTTCGATTGATATGATTTCCCTCTTTTACTCATGTTGTTTTGTTTCTTTTTTTCAACCTTTTTTCAAATTTCTACCTCTTATGCTGGGAAATAGATTTTTTTCGTTGAAAAAATCAAGTCATCTTGTATGTTGCTGTTGTTGCTCTTATGTGGTGGAATCTGAATGATCACATCATACGTTTGTATATGCAGAAGCAACAAAACACAAAGTGGATATGCTGAGAAGACAGTGGTGACGTAAAGGTGGTTTTTTTATTGTCGTAATAGGAACGGAATCAGAGTGTTTAATTACGCTCACTTTTGAAAATGAAACCGTTGTGCTTTTCTTAATCGTGGAAAAGAAGCGTTGTTGAAGTGGAATCTACTTTGCGAAGGAGTGTTCTCATTATAGCTGTTCAATGAGCCATTGAATTTGTACACTGTTCTCGCAGTTTATTGCACTGACTTGAGTAATGCATGCAGTTTACGAAAATGCGTAAGGTTAACACATACGATGAGTGAGGACGTCGCGGTGAAAGTTGTGTGCTTGCTTAAATTTGATTGAACGTCGATGTTGGAGACCTCTAATTTGATCACTTCTTGAGATCCCAAGCTGCGCTTCTGATGTGTTGTATATGATTTTCTGCATAGAAAAATTTGTGTGTAATAATAAATTTTTAGTGAATTTGTGTTAAGTAGTCGTTTGACTCATCACGAACTGTTTAATTTATTGAGTTGATAGTAGATTAAATACGTCAGTGGCTAATTGTAGATTAAATACTAGCTGAAAGCTGGTTCCAATGGATGTTTCAGTTCTCTACAAAACTTCTACATAATACTCGTTATAGGTAATCCGCTGTGACACATGCATTGTTTCATTATTTATTGAGCACCAACCTCACAGCGTTCATTGCAATCAAGAGGAGCCTCAACCTTGTACTCATTAATACTGAATTCAAAAACGCAGTGTTGCAATGAATTCGGTCGAATGTCCTCAAAAAACCAGAACAAAACCAGCGACAATAGTACCCACGTTTGACTACAGCACTTAAAATAGTCAGGCATAATACTAGAACTGAACTACGATATGGGCGAACAATAAGCTGGTTGCCCGAATAATATTATTTTTGACGAAATGGACGTGAGATCTGACCGAGGAAGTAAGTTGATTGGTGATAAGAATCTCTTGAGAATAATGCGTTCATGTTCGAGTTAGTATAAAACTGTTCAGAAGAAACTTTTGCAGAATATACATCCTCCGTTCATCGTTTATTCCACTCATTTCGGTTATACAAGAAGAAATCGATTCATTATTCGATCACAAAAACATGGCGTCTGTATGTGAAGAACCGGACCTGAATATCGCTGAAGACGAGTTTTTGCGTAACCACTATAGATATTATACATCACTATAGAAATATAGCTTTGATGTATTCAAGCCTATCATGTTCTCAGGTTTGCCCAGTAACATATAGATGTTTATACACCATTCCATCGAACAGAATCTCTGCATTCTGAAAATCAGAAATTCGCCGAGAAATTTTGCCTTTATGAGGAGATATAGCTATTTTTCTGATGCTATAGGGGTTATCACATTCAAGTCTACCGTACTCTCAGCTTTGGCCAGTAAAATATTGATATTTATATACCATTCGATCGAGCGGAATCTCAGGATTCAGAAAAAAATATTTTGTCGGGCGATTTTGCTTAGTTGAAGAGATATAGCTATTTTATTAAATAAATCTCAAATAGCGCAATGGTGCTCATTGATGTGCATTGTATCACTATAGATCAATAGATATTATACATTATTATAGGAATACAGATATGATATATTAAAGCCTACCGTGTTCTCAAGTTTACTCAGTACCATATTAATGTTTATACACCATTCCATCGAGCAGGATCTCCGCATTCTGAAAATCAAAACTTCGCCGAGAAATTCTGCCCCTATGAGGAGATATAGCTGTTTTTCTGATGCTATAGGGGTTACCACATTCAAGCGTACCGTACTCTCAGCTCAGTAATGTATTGATTGATCTGTAGTGATCAATATACAATATATCAATGAGAGTCAATACGCTGGTCGTCAATATGTCACTGGGCGAAGCTGGGCAAAATGTATGTTTTTCTGAATCTGGAGATTCCGCTGGATCGAATGATGTAAAAGAATTCATATGTTATCGGGCAAACTTGAGGGGACGGTAGGCTCGATGATGGCAAACCGTATAGCTTTTAGAAAATAGCTATATCTCTTCATCTAATCATAATTTCTCGGCAAAGTTTATGATATTCTTAAATAACAGATTCTGAACAATCGAATGGTGCAAAGAAAATTATATGCTACTTGGCAAACCTGAAAGTACTGGTACCCTGAAATCGTAACACCTATAGCGATAGAGTGATGTACATATTTATTCAAAGTGGTCAGAAGTATATGAACGGTGAGAATACGGTGGGCTCGAAGATGACAACCCGTATAGAATAAAGAAAATAGCTATATCTCCTCATATAATCCTAATTTCTCAGCAAAATATATAACATTCTGAAAGTAGAGATTCTGAGCAATCGAATATTGCAATGAAATTCATATATTACCGGGTAAACCTGAGAGTACGGTCACCTTGAAGATGGTAACCTCGATAGAGCCGTAGTAACGTATTGATATTGATTTTTAGTGATACAATAATGCGCTTGTTGTTGACTGAGTTTTATGAAAGTATTTATATCTCCTCATGGAAGCAGAAGTGCTCTATAAAATATGTTTTACTGAATCTAGAGATTCCGCTGGATACAATGATACAGAGAAATTCATATGTTACAGCTATCTCAGTGTTATAGGGTTATCTTGGAGTTTGATCCCTTCAGCGTGTTTCGTTGATTTCTGAAGATGTCGTGAAATTGATTTGTCATTCACTCGAAATTCACTTCTCAATCTCGGCTACAACGTGGTATATATTATGGTCATAAATTTTGCCTGTCGGGTGGGTACCAATTCAACTTATTTGTTGAATTTTTGCACTTAACGTGAAATCGAAAATTTCGAACGTATGTTGATTCCTGGCAAATATTCCAAACCGATTCTATTTTCTTGGATCTGTGTTACAAAATGATATGTGAAGTGCCTGAATTCATTCGCGTCAAATGGGTAAGAAATTCACATTTTTGAACATATATCAAATGAAAATCCCACTTCAGTCACTTGGCGAACTGTCACTCCGTTCGTACTTGGCGAAGTGTGTGTATAACTTAATATCGATAGCCGTCCCGTCCCGTTAATAAGAAGATGGAATAGCGTCGTCACACTTCGCCATAAAAACGTGTGGATGGAGTGGGAATTATGTACTTGATTATTCGATTCTCTGTGAAGGTCATGTTTTCATACAGAAGTGTCGGGTAGTGCATGGATAGGACAATCATTTAATTGTTATTATTATTGCCATCATCATCGCAATGGTCAGTTCAAAATTTCTTATATTCCTACTATATAAGTGATGCTGACAACAGAAGTAATAATGTACTGATGATGGTTATAACCAATCGGTGGGCTTTGAGTTTAATTACTTGTATACAACGTGAACGTAATTCGGTAGCGTATTTGGTGATGATAATTGCTTGTGCGGTGTGTATGACGTGTCATTAATTCTATTGTAACATGCAAATAATAACTAATCAATTATAGCTTGGCGCTATGGCTGTGAGGCACCATTGTTGAAACCGTTCGTATGTGGTTTCACAAAAAACAAATTGTGCTTTCAAAATATTTGCTGATTCGGAATATTTAATAGAAACGGTAATTCCATAGATTCATTGACAGTTCAAGAGAACAGACAAGAAGAAACAAGCAGCAAGACAACATGAGTATGCTACAACAAATTCTCGATCAAGTTAGCTCGTCCTTTTTCATTTTGTGTTCATGATAATTATTATGGTAATATTTCAATGAACGTGTTTATGAAACGAAGCCAGGCTACCCACCAAGCTCAAAGCTGACACTTACTCCTGTCTTCGGTTGGGGCGTAGTACGGGTCAGCCTAAGGCTTATCCTGAGACTGAGGCTCATCGCGGGTTTACAGTGAAGCCGTATGTACTGTGATAGGTTAACGCAGAGTTCAGGATGAGTGTTGTAACCTTGCGGCTTGTCATGAATACATTAACTACAGCATTACTATACGGTTTCATCTGATTTGTGTTCGGTATTATTGATTGCATTATTGGTAGCAGTAACAGTGAATAAATTTTGAGATGTTCGTGGACCCGGAGATCTTGGATGCATTGGATGAGGAGCAAAAGCAAATCTTATTTATTAAAATGCGTGAAGAACAAGTGAAGAGGTGGAAAGCATTCGAAGAGAAATGTGAAAAAGAACAGCCAGCTCAGGGGAAAAAAAAGAAAGATGAATCACGTAGAATTAAGTATGTTATTATTATTATTATTTTAATGTTATTGTTGAAGTTATCTCGTAATAATTGTATTGTCACCAACACAGATGGTTGCACGGGGGCGATGGTGAGGTCTGGGTGTGGGTCATGGGTGAGCATAAAGATGACTTGAGTCTAGAAGAATTGATCGAGAAGAGAGATATGGAAGAAGCAAGGAAAATTGCTGAAAAAGAAATGTTGGTTATTATAAATTATTTATTCGTTCATTAATTCCTGTTCATTTTCAATCGATATAAGCAATTAAGAATGATATACATTCAGATTAACAGAGTTAGAAGATAACTCTACGGCATGTCTGTATCCAGTTGAGGATGAAACAACATTAAAACAGCAATTAAGTCGGATGGGTATGGGCGATATGCATGAAAACATGAATATGAATAATGTGTTGTCACCTTCTTTAACAAACGATAATAATTCGAAGCAGGTAAATATTCCAAGACTGTTTTTTTCCTCTGAATTAATAATCGTTTTCATTTTTCCCGAAATTTGATGAACAACTTAAAGTTATAGTAGAAGTAATGAATTAATATACGTTCGAACAGAAAGTATTCCACTCAAGTGATAATTTTCTGAATATCAGTAATAATGATAACGATAACACCAAATCTCTAACTTAGCTCGTAACTGATAAGATTATATTGTCATCATCATCACCATCCTCATCGCTTTTATCGTCATCGACAGTTTCTCAGAACCATAATAATAATAATAATACGACATCAACCAAAAATTATTCAACTAAAAACAATAATAAATCACAACAAAATGCACCTTCTTCTGCAAATGCAGCACCAGTGCGACCACCACGTCTAAAACATGCTCTAAGAAAAGAGGCAAGATTCTAGCATTTATCGATTGCACTGACTGACTGCTAATGGATCATGTCAAGCCAACCAAAGCTTCCCTCTAACTTGATTTTTTAGTGATTTTAACGGTTCAACAGTTGCTGTAATCATTGCTTAATACTAATCAGTAGCTGTCTATGCTAGTTATAATACTAATAATATTAACAATAACAATAATAGTAGTTGATTTTAATGCGTTTTTATTCCAATTGGTGAAGTGATGCCTCTCTAACATACCATTTATGCTTTTCTTAGAGCGTGTCTATATGCAGGATTCAATTGAAAGCGAGATTGTTGATGCTGTGGGTGCGTATGAAATGATTTGATTTGAGTTGGTGGAAAAATTTGTGAAGCGTAAGGAGACGAAAGAAAATAAGGAGGTTATCCGTAACCACTTGCTGTTTGCAGAAAGCTGCTGCTGCTGCCGCTGCTGCTGCTGTTGCAGTTGGTACAGGTGCGGTGCCTGAAATGGATGAAAATGCTCAAAATTTTAATGTTAATCGTCAAGGTAACAATAGTCTATCAAAGTTACAACGTACATCATTCGCCTCAACTCCAAACGCATCACTATTTAATCAACAACATTCATCATCTAGAGAAAATTATCAAAATGAAACGGTATTATTGGGCAATGATAACAGTAGTATGAATCTGAATAACAATGCAAATAATAATTTAACAACAACAACTGATGCTACTACTGTATCAGATTTTATCGACACACTGAAATCAACTCATCAACAACAAGCGCAGATAGCGCCGACGCCGGTTCCGAAAGCCGTTTCTGTTCCTTTACCGCTCACTACAGCCTCCTTATATGTTGGCAGTTCTTTTTTTTTCATTGTTACCATGATTTCATTTGATCAAACAAATTGCAAGTTTGAGTTTATAGTAATAATGAAATCGTTAATTATGTTAATCGTAATGACTGTAATAGCTTCGTCCTTGATTAGTAAAAGTATTGTGAACGAAACGATTAATAGTAATAGGTAGGTAGTGTGGATGTATTTTATCAAGCAGGTATGAAGTCTAAGCCGTTAGTTCATGTGATTGAACAAATAATCAGAATGAATAAAAATTAAAGACAGCGGCTACAACATATTCATATTCAACAAATAATGTTAAACCCGCATTATCCTGGTCTTTAACGCCGTCTTCATCAGTGGCCACTACTGCCACCTTATTGCCGTGCTCATCGAGTAATCCTAATGCTAATGTTAATCAAAAACCCTCGCCAAAGTCATATACACTAACGCAACAACAATATCTTTCGAGTACGTTACCAGCAAAAATTGATTTCACCTCTACAACAAGGAATGATACTAATCAAAATATTCTATCGGCATCACTTGAAGGAGCAAATGTTAGAATGCGTTCAACTGCGGGCACACGACCTTCATTAACAGGTTAATAGTAATCGTTAAATTTTTCATCTACTCTGTGTAGAGGTGCACTTGGTAAATGGTAATTGAGTTGTGCTTTAAAAAAATAGTAATAATAAAATGAGTATGACTATGGTAAAGGTCATTTCATTACTGAATAATTGTATTTGAAGCTTAAAAGATTTTGTTTGTGTGATTGTCTTTCACTTCACTTTACGTCTGGTTCATTTGTGATGAATGAACAATAATAGCATTGAGCAATTCACAGATGATGATATTTCAAAACGACAGTCGGAAATATTCGAGAGAATGAAAGAGAAGCATAAAAAGAATAACAAAGAAGCGGAAATAGAAGCAGAACGTGGCAAGATTGCGTGGGAAGAACAAGGTCATTTTTATCATACTTACTTATGTGTGTATACAGCATCTAATGGATTTGCGCTTGATGTTTTAATTATAATGTGAAATTAATGATGAGTCTTGTAGAACGAAAAGCTCGTGAAGCAGAGGCACAAATTCGGCAGATAGCACAGAAGGCGCGCGAACAGCATCGTCAGCAGAGTTTACGCACGTCAACATCAATTCTGCCGGCGTTGAACGATACGAAAGCATCTTCGCTGCGTGAGGCGATGTTTGTCCATTTATTGTTTTGTGATTATGAGTGTTGTTATTTTCAATGGTGTTCGTGGTATCATCATTACTCTTTCGTATTGCTGTAGTCTTTATTTTTTGGCGTTGTGAACACAGATAGATAATTTTCTGAATGAATTGATTTTCAAAAATATTTTCCAGCAAAAATTTGCCAAGACCACCAAAACCGAAATCACGTCAAGCGATTGTGGATTGGTTTCGAGTTGTTGAGTTGAAGCGAGGAACGGGTCTTGATCCGAAAACTCGACTGCCCGCTCGTTGGTTCCATGGTCAGTTATACCTTTGATTATCTTAATTTTTATTCGTCTAGATTTTACTCATGAACATTATTCGAATGCTGTATATTGACAGAATTGAAACAACAATGCCAATGATATATTTATAATTGTGATAACGATGAAATTTGAGGTATAATCTCGCGCGATCAAGCCGAAGCATTGTTGAAAGGTAGACCAACTGGTTCATTTTTGGTGCGTGTCTCAGATCGAATTTGGGGTTATACAGTATCGTATGTAGTTGATGAAGGCACGTCGAAACATTTTCTTATTGAACGAATACCGCAAGGTTATCAATTTCTTGGTACAAATCAAGTCGTTCATGAGCAACTTTATGATTTGATCACTTATCATGAGGTTAGTTTCGATCATTATAATTCAATGGTTTTGTTTGGAACTTTTATATTCATAATATGTGTAGTAATCGAACAAAATTTGGTTTTGGTTCGATTACTATACATATTATGAATATAAAAGTTTGACCGAATCGACTTTTTAAGATTCTGGATTTCGATATTCCGAGAGAACCTCGAAATAGTTTACTAATGTATACTTGTATGAAATGTCGTAGCCAGGGTCTTTTGCAAGAGGGAGAGGGGATGGCGCACCATTCCCTCTTTTCCATTCTCCCTTTCCATCCCGCTTTCCTTTTTCCACTTTCTTCCAACTTTCAGGGAGGATGGGGGAGGCACGCCGTATCGTTTGTCTGTGCCACCCATGCATAAATGTATTAATAAAATGTTTAGAGACAATAAAAAGCGACTTATGGTCAGTTTGATTTGATCTTTGTTGTATTATTCAGTGAATGTTTCAGACAGCGCCAATAACGGCGCGAGGCAATGAGATATTGAAGTGGCCAATCGGTCAATATTGTTCACCTCCAGATTATGCAGATTTAATGATGCAAGTGTCGTCATCAGCTGATGGCAGGATGACGGCTCCATCATCTCAACAGCACCATTACCAGCAGCAGCAGCAACAGCACTTCTCTGTAAATCCAATGAAGAACACGAATGCAAGTGGCAATAATGTGGCGAATAAGATGTATGGTTGGGTAGGTAATTGATGAATGGAATAATGGATGGATGATACTGATAGTTCGGCGTTGTGTCACTGTGGTGGTTCAACAGCAATATCAACGGTTAATGAGACCATTGAATGTTTGTTACACGTGTATTGTTCAGTTAATTACAAATCATCATTCAGCGATTAGTTCGGTCACTGATCTCAATTAATTGGTCAATTGATTGATAAATGTTATCGTCCTTCTTGTTGTTGTAGTTGTCGATAATCGAATGTTTATCAGCAACAGAGAGAGGAGACTGTTGACATATTTGTTGTTGTTATTCATTGTTACGCGCTGTTTACTTACTTTTATGATTATGCTGTTGTCTGGGTGATTGTGGTTTCATGAGAGAGAATTTTGCGTTGATGGATTGCAGTGATGTCATAGTAGTGATAACGGTGGTGATAAGAACTGATATGATACTTTTATATGTCTGTTGATGTAGTCATATAGTCAGTGATCGTCCATCCACGATATAGTAAGTTGTTGTTTATTTTTCTTTTGGAAAATGATTAAGAAATTAACTTGTAAGATGATTAATTTCACGATTGATTAGTGCTTTTATGAAATATTCTGTTTATATGTTTACATTCATCATTTCTTTTACGTGTTTTCTTTCTTTTTCAATAAGTTTTGCAAAAATTTGTCCAATTCTTGAATTGTATTTTGTTTCGTTTTTTGTTTTTTTTTTGCGTATAATCTTGATCGAATTCTGTGAATCTTAATCATCATTCGTTATTTTTTCCATTACATTATTACAAATTCATTTAATTTTTTTATGCATCAAATTGACTTATTCATTTATTTAAGATTATGGATTTGTTTATGCATTTTAGGTATGTAACATTGAAATATCTAACACAGTACTACCATTGTACGGTTTCATTGTAATGTAATGCTGTCTATTGGAAATTTTCTTGAAAAATGGGTTTCTTCGTGAAAGCTTTATCTTTTGGATTAACAACTTTCTTGCGTTTACTTTTCGTTTTATTACGTCCGTTCATCTATTTGTTGGTTTTGATTAAATAATCATTTTGCATTCTTTTATTGTGCATATAGATATTTATTTAATGTTATCGTGAAATATTAACCCATCAATACGCAGTGCATTAAGGTCAATGAGAAAGCATCCGGCGGAAAGATCCAATTAGGGATGAGAACGTTTCTTAGGCGTTATGGTAGCACCTTATGTGTGTTCTCAGTTCACGAATAGTTGAAAGAAATGGTTCATATCTTTTTATGATTGCACATTGATGGACTGATAAGTGAATGCCTTTTTATGCAGCTTATTTGTGTACGACTTAATCGATCAAATATTAGTTTATTGATTCACTCAGTAATATTCAATATTTGTATGTTCTTTTTTTACGTTGCATTATCTTTTAGGGTTCAGTTATTGAATTTGCATTGTCTCGTAAATGAATTAATTCATTTCTATTCGAACGATTTTAAATTATCCAATTTGATTTGATTTGCTCATTCCACATAAATATGCCAAGTCAGCCAGTGCGCGTTTGATATCCAAATGATTGCTTAACTTTCCGAGTAGCTAATATTATTAAATTTAGCAATTAATTGTATGAATGTACTGTTATTATTAATATCGTTGTTGTTTTTGTTCAGTGATTTCTTATTCATTTATTCATCATTAGATGGTAAGTACTCAAAATTGATTGAGTTAACTAGATTTTAGATAAGATTTGATATTAATAATTGATTGATATGCTAAATTATTAGTGTTGATTAAAGTCAGAATTGGTGCTGATCATGAGTGAATTTTCTAATTATTTATCATTGTTATTGTGATTATTATCGATATCATTAGATAGATAAAGGCTTACTTTTAATTGTTGTGCTGCTGTTATTGCTTGCTGTTGATACTATTGTTGTTTGAATATGTTGAGGAATTAATGAATATTTCATGTGAATATCAATGATGATTATGTAAATCGGTTATTCCAACGCGAAAAAAAGATTCTGTTCAAATATTTTTGTTCTTTTCATTGAAAATTGTCAAAATCGGTTGATTTTTTATACCGACGAAATGCTTTCTTTTGAAAACGAATTAATTCTTTTATAAGCAGGCACTATTATTGCGTAACTGAGTTTCTTCGCTAAGGTCTAAGTAAACTCTCTTATCGTTAGTATTTTTTTATATGATATGTCGTTAATAATACAACAAAATGCATCAACATTTTGAACGAATGCTCCTCTTTATAGGTATATATCCAGTTCATTCAGCTCACTAGAATGCACCATTTTCCATACTACTTCAAAGGTCGCGTCGTAACAGGCTTCGGGCGTGGTGGAAAACAATTGGGATGCCCTACGGGTTAGTTGCGTGGCGTTGTCGCTTAGGTGTCATGCCCATCGAGTTTTGTATTTTCATACTGTTGTTTATTTTTGTTCTGTTTTCTTGAGTGAGTAAGGATTGTCTATTATGATCGGTAATTGATTGCACTATTTGTGGTATATTTCAGCAAATCTAGACGATACAGCTGTCTCACAATTGCCGTCTGATTTCCCATGCGGTGTGTTCTATGGCTTGGCACAGGTGGATGAAGGCAAATTATACGGTATGGTTATGAGCGTCGGCAATAATCCACATTTCAAAAATGAACGAAAAACAATTGTTAGTATTCGGCCGGCATTGTCTTCATTCCTTAAAGTTTTGATCAGTGTTATTATTGTTGTTGTTGTGGTTGTGAATATTATTATCACTGCGCTTGAGACACATTCAAAATCAATTATTCCGTCAGAGGAATGGAAGAATAAATCTATATTAGTATAGTGCTTCTTGTTTATTGTATTTTTGATTCGAATTATAAGTTGAAAATTTAAAAAAATTTAAGGAAGTTCATATATTACATCACTTCGATGAGGATTTTTATGGAGCGGATCTACGTGCGGTTGCGATCGGTTATTTACGATCAATGACTGCGTTTAATTCTCTTGGTTTGTTCTTTTTGGCAATGATTTTCATCATTTTTTTCAAGTAATTCTTAAACTACAATGAGGCACTCTATCAAGTGCGTATTGAACCGTTTGATTTTGAAATCGTTTGCTCGGCCGGCTTTCAAGCGAATGATGGACTCAGCTGATTCAGTTCGAGCAAATACGCAGTATTTGTTGTTCATGTAGTATTATGTCTTTTGAATCGTTTTCAGATGAACTAAAAGTGGCAATCAAAAATGATATAGCCATAGCTGAAATGAACTTACAACAATGCAACATGGAACATTATGAGCAGATGGATTATTTCCGTAGAGGAAACACCGTTCGAATTCTTTAGTTCTTATTCAACTGATATTGATGGATTCGTTCCATATTATCACTGTGTCAGTAGCGTTCTCGGAACTGTGATCATTATTATTGCTATTTGCATTATTGTACTCATCGTTGCATAATACCTATAAGTATACTTTTTTATTTGAACGGTTATAGAACTTATGACTGGGCAGCAAAAAGAAGTGTTTGGTGTTATCATTATTACAGTATCGCATTTCAGCCAAAATTTTTAGTGCATATTATTATCATTATTGTTGTTATTACCATTACTATCAGTATTGAAGTGTGTAATTATATATATTCATTATTATTTCCAGTTTTGTTCTCTTGTTTGTTTCATATTGCGATTGTAATTACTTATTCATTCCTGTAATTAATAGAAAGTAGGATTCAGCTGAGGAATATCTTCACAACTGTACGCTGAGCATTATCACAGCTAGCTATCTATCATTCAGTTATGATAATTCTTTCTTTTTTGATAATGCTTCGTGTGATACTGTTGGATTGAATTTACGGTCAAGTTCTATTGATACTTGTTTAGCGTGAAATATGTGGAGTATCGTCAGTTTATAGTTGAGAAATACAGCCATGTATTCTTGAGAACTGATGTAATAGATAAATATATCCATTGAAAAGATTCATTTATTCGAAGATATTCATGTGATTTTTCATCAGAGCAAAATGTTTCATTGTTTTGCCCTCATTCATTGATTATTTCGGTTGCTATTACTACTGACTGAATGTAAACTGAATGACAATAAATCGTCTATTATTGTTGTTGTGGTGATAACGTATGAATTTTTTTTGATGGTTTGATCATGAATATGATTTGAAGCCATTGCTAAGCACTCAGTGTAGTGTGACTGTTACCTGTGCAGTAATTACTTATAACCTCATTAACCGCACACAGTTTTTTTGGTTTTGGTTCAACATATTTATTGTCTTCGAACTTGCGAAACTTCTTATGAATCGCTATGCAGTCATTCAGAGTGATTTCAAAAAATGCAGTGAGACAGATGAGAATTTGAAATGTTTGATGTGAAAAATTATCGTTGATAAGTGTATATATGCCCGGCTTTTGAATTTTTCGAAGCTTCGTCTTTACATGGAGAAGAGTTCGGATACTCCATTACTTTTCTATTTTTGCAAAATTAGATCGTTGATAACTTGATCAGTTAGTCTTTTTTCTTTACAAAGAGCTGAATCGTTGCCATAAGATTGTTCTCGTCACACAGATGGGAAGAGGTTCAAGTCATCTCAACTGCCAGCACGTTGTCATAATGTGCACTCGGCGGAGTGCTTGTTTACCTATCGTATGTGGTCAGCAGATTAATGTGAATTACAATTGAAACGTGCATCTTTTGACTGTATTCATTTCAGTTCATTTGATAAACGATGTGTGAACATTTAGAAACTGCCTAGAAAATGGTACTTTTCGAACGTCTGACCCCCAAATTAGTGTATTTTCATGATGGTTGCTCGTCAAGTAAAGAGCAATTTCGTCAACACCGTCCCAATGCTCCTTTGGTATCATTAAGAGGTTTGAAATAATATTCGAAATTTTACTCTCTCATCAAAATATCACGTATTTGTTTCGCTGTTGCAAAGCGATTTTATTTTCGAATTTTCAGTTCTTAATCGACGTGAATTGGAACACGATGAATCAGATCGATTTCCACGTATATTAATTGTCCGCAAATTCGATATATTTTGTTTCGTAATCTCAGCCATTTCCTACGTTCTCGATATTGGCTTCGATGTAATAAGCGCCTATATACATTTTCGTGCTCAACGAGTGAGTCCATTGCAATATTTTCGACGTATACATTTCTTGAGTGTCTCTTCTTCGAATGAGCAAAAACAAATATTTATTAATTATGTTAATAGTCATTACACGTCGGTTTGTTTGTTTTGCAGTTTTGGGCTTTCACATTCATATCTTTACTGATCGTTTTACCGTCGATCGCTTTAAATACGATCTCATTCGTTTGGTGGATTGATGATAGTCGACTCGCATCGAGTAGTTATCGAGAAAGAAACGACACTCAGACGACAACGACAGCACCAATCTGTTGCTCGTCGGTTGAATCCTCGTCCTTATCGCTTCGTTTGTTCGCGTGTTTTTTTCAGGTCTCTTCCAAACATCGTACATCTTCGTTTATGAGTATTTCCTGCGAAACCCCTACATATACGTATTCAATTTCGTCTTTCCCTTTTTTAAGCTGCCAATCATTTCGCAGAAATTTTCATCTATCTCATGTGAATGAAGATTTTTGTTAATAGCATATTCCTTTCATGAATACGTCATAGCTTGTACAACACAGTAAGTGATTACCACTTTGGTTCCGTTCAAATATTTTGCGAATTCAGTTAGGACCTGTACTTTGGTATGTTGATGCGATAAAGGCAGCTGTCAGGTTTCGTAGAGCTTCAAATGATCGACAAAGACGTTATTTCTATCACAAAATGGCTGAAGCAGATCGTGATGCATCCCTGCTGAGGTGAGATTAAACAGAAAAAGGACTACATTATAGACTCGTTCGTCCATATGAGTGATCGAGTCGCATGTCTATGTTCTTTTGTTCATTCTTGCCTGATATCTTATGTGTTGTTTTTCGCTCCATGATTTCTCTATTTTCCAGGTTTTTTGAGGCATTTCTAGAGTCTGCTCCTCAACTTTTAATACAAGGTGTTGTTCTGGCACATTCTCTTTGGTGGTTACAGTCATCCGAACCGATTCAACTATGGAGTGAGTTGTTGTGAATTATTCGAAGACTTTATCTGAATGCACCGATCAGCAGTTATCTCTCATTTGCATATTTAAACTGGTTCAAGTTTGAATGCATGTACGTCACTTTCAGTGTATTTTCAATTGCTTTCCATAATCATGTCGCTGCTATCACTTTGTTGGTCAATTTGTATTCAGCATAGAAGTTTGCGAATCGCTCGGCCTGATAAGCTCAATTTATCACCATTCGAAACACTCCTGCAGGTGCATATTATCACTTCCTTATCATTATTGTCGCATAATATTATCGTTTTTGCCACATGCTTATCATATAGTGTATGTGTTCATTGCGCTGTTGTTTTATGATAAGATAAACTAAACTTTGCAGTTATTATGGCGTTGCTTAACGATCTCCGCACGTTACCTGCTATTGGTACTATTCGTTTTAGCATTCCGTTTTTGGACCGCACTACTTATCCTAGTTCATTTTTGTTTATCACTGCTGCATATTGCAGCACTTCAGGTGAGTTCTACAGGTTAATTTCATTAATTTTGCTTCCCTTCAAACGCTTCATACTTAAGGTATGTGCATATAAGTATTTGTGTAGACATGTAAGCCTGTGATAATATGGTGTAGTGTAAATGTGTGTTGCCGTTAAGCATGTTGATTCACAACCAAGTGTCGTACCGATTAAGTATGGTTTGTTGTTAATTTGTGCGATCGTACATCTATTCACGCCGTTCAATATGGCCGAAGGACCGACACGTTGGCGTTATACAATCGCATATCTCATTGAGTTCGTCGAAAATTTGGTAACAGCTTTTCTTCATTTTGCAGTGCTGAAAACAATGCTGTTTGGGTATCAGTCAACTTTGCTGTGCACAAGGTTCAATGACATTGTTGTACACGTCGTGTTGTTTAGACGGTTTTTAATTGAAGTGCACCGTCTTGATCTGTATAGAATACTGATTTGTTTACAGATGATGGCAACGATGTTGTTCAGCACCGAGCAGTTCACATATCCTTATAAACGAACTGTCGTTGTGTTGGCTTTGGGAATGTTCCTCTGTGGAATTCTCATCATGATTGTTTATTATTGCCGGTGGCATCCGGCAGGAAGGAGTGCCGTTATCAGTGCTGCTGATAAAAGCAAGCGTAATAGTGATGGTAATAACACCGTTGGTAATCCGCGTGCTGATTTTAATGTGAATGTTGACGACATGCAAGCTGTTTTTTCTAGTTCTTCGACCACCGATGCAATCGTCGAGAAAACGGAAATTTGCGCAGCTCTGAGATGTTCGAACTCAGAAAAATAGGGTAGAAGCATTATTTACGAATGAAATTTATTTTAAATGTATCGCTATTTATTTATTCATCTATTTATTATGACTATACATTCCACTAAACCACCAGAGCATTACTGCGCTCCGAGTGGTTACGATATCTGCAAGTAATTTTGCATTTATATTTACTTCTATTAAACATGCGCCTATCCTGGAACATTTATAATTATTGTATTTATCGTTATCAATGTCAAATCACTCACGTTCTACCTCCTTTTTTATTTCTTGTGGTGCTTCTTTTTCGTGTATTATTATCGGTTTTTGGCGTTGACTGTGCGTTTTATGGTGCTATTTTGATTCTTTTTTTTTATTCTTTCATGTTTTACGTGTATTTTGAACGGAAGCTTCGAATCGTTTTGGTCTCGGAAATCGTTTAATGATTTTTTGCTCCTCATTTTGTTGTATCGTATTGTTTCATTCAAACTTCGCACTCGTTTCATGTGTGATGTGTATCCATTTGCTTGTTTATTTATTCATTTATAATTTTATTCACTTGTTCATCCATTCTTTTTGAATCGTATTGTTTGTTTATATCAATCATTTTGATTATGCTGTATTTTTATTCAAGTTTGAATGTGCTCATTAATTCAATTATCATATCACTAACCTGATAACAAGGAATTGCGATGTATGGAAGATGTGCATTATTATAGAACTATGTAAACTGTTAATTGCTAATGCAATAAAGAAGATGGGTATTGCTGTTATGAATGATTAATATTGCTGGTAAGTAGCAGCATGGTGTTGTGATTGTTATTGTAATTATGTTAACATTGCCACTATAATTATTCTGTTCGAAAATAACATCACATTGGAATAGATAAAACAAAAACATCGTATGCAATGAGCAATAAATAATTACAAATAAATCAAAAGGTTTAATACATGAAAACATGTAACATGCATCATCATACAAGTGTGCCGCAACAAATTCAATCTCTTATGAGAGGGCGGTTAAGGACATAAAGGTGATAATGGGCTACCGCTCAATCGAAATCCCACCGCATGTGGTCTTGCACATCGTTGTCGGGTCGGGTCGATTGGACTCCATTTTGTCTACAATTTCAATAGATTATCATCATTTCCCACCGATCAGTTCAGATTATATATATGTTACCGTAAAGAGATGAGATGGTTTGAAGATAGCGAACACTTCAACAGTAACGCTTATTACAGTCACTATGGCGTCAACTGTATGTGTATCATTCCTTACCCGTGTAGTCCCCCCAACGACACCACTTTCCTCCAGCTTTTGAATCACTCTAGCGCTGTTAATCGCCTGTTTCACTAACTCATCGATCAACAATACACTTCATTAACACTTTTTTCAATCAGTTGATGACCGTTGCATTTGGACTGCGTCCGCTGTCAACCTTTATGAATTCAAATTTTTGACCAACTATAAAATCCAGAAACACCCGTACAAATATACACAAATACGTTATTTTCGGTGACAATGAAGAGATTGCGCCTTGCTTTTTCTCGCACTGTCAACAAGCTACGCTTTGACCAGTGGTACTTAACTGGTAGATTTGTGTGCAGTTCGGTAAACAGTAATCCAACTTTGTGCAAAATTTGACTTGATCGGTTCGTTTCTCAATTAGAACTGCAGATAAGAGTGATAGGTAAGTGTAAGGATTCTTTTATGTGTATGTACTGAGAATGAATGAATGCCGTGAAGTAGCTAACCGGACAGCTGCTGACTAATGTTTTGGTGTGTGTGTATGTAAGTTGAAAATAAACTCATATTGATGTCAAAAATAATGATGATGATGATTATGAAATGTGAAAGATGTTGTCTCTTGATGTGTCAATCAAACGTTTCATCGATAACGAGTTGGTAATACGTTCGGTGTTTTTAAATAAATATTTTCATTATTTACATAAATGCACAACATCATCGTTCCGTCCACTTTTCATTCATTTGAACGTTTTTCATTTCAGAGACACAAAATGAGCCAGTAAACTGAGTTGAAATAAAATGGGAAATTAATGATACCAGTTTCACTTATTTCTTGATAGTAGCGATTATGGTGATAATTTTGTTGTGAAGAAGACGAATGCAGGCAAGGGAGAAGGGAAGCATTTGCTCGTTGCTCATAATGACAATAAAATGTGATTGATTGCTGAAAAGTTGAAGAATGAATGTGATTTGTTACTGCTGCTAATGCTCGTGCAACAAAACTCTTTAAAATGAATAAGCAAAATGTTTGAGAAATAACAATAAAACAACAAAAGAAAACTCAAAAAGCAAAATTAAAAAGCGAAAAATGTTTGCAATTAGTATAATAGGAAGGTATAGGTTTACACTGAATGAATATCTTTTAGTCGCCGCTCAATTCAATGTAGAAAGACGATTATGCATTGTAAATAATGGTAATAATAATAATAACAAATAACAAATTGACTCTTAGTACTTCTTTTGCATTGAATATGATGCCACTTAAATCAATTCATTATCAGTTTATTCACTTATGCATTCATTTATACACTCCAAATAAACAATACCTTCAAACGGTGAACAAATGTTATCTATTGAATAAAACGTTGTTTGATTGTATTGAAGAACTTCACTGAAGTGAGCCGTCAGCAAGGATATGATGGCGTTAAAAGGTTTTGCTGCGAATGTGTGAATGTTTTCATAGTGTCCTAATCACTCCGATGCAATAGTTCGAGGAATAGTCAAGTTCTACTATGCTCCATCTTTTGAACTATTCCGGTCCATTTCTGCACTGTTCTGTCCTATTCCACTGCCGTGATGTATCTCCACTTTGTACAGCTATTCTGTTCAGTTCCTCGGAACAGAACATGAAGAGAACAGTTTAGCTGGAACAGAAACATTATTAGTTTAGAGGTAACAAATGAGCCGTAAGTTCGTGGTGCTGAATAAGATGAGGGTTTGCAAATTCTTAAAGCCAATCCAAGGCAAAATCATGATTGGCTCTGACCTACTGTTGTTCATAATTGAAATTGTTTAGTTCATTGTTTTTTTTTGTTTCGCTACAGATCACAATGTATAACAGCAATGTAATCGCTTGCTTTTAATCGATCTCTTACATAATAGAGTTGCTTTCGTCCCATATCAAACAACTTTTTGGTAATTGACTATCTGATTGGGGAAAAAATTATTTGGCCAACTCCAACAGAGTGATCAAGAAAGCTAGAACCTTTGTGGAACGGATTTATGATAATATTTGATTTATGATAACGCTCAATTTCGGACGAAAAAACAGAGGAAAAAATCACTGGTTGACTGCCAATCTTGGTCAGCAGCTGTTATCGCTGAGGGGCAATTGTTTGATAATAAGATTCTAGCAGCAGTAACGGCAATTAGTGAAACAACAACATAAAATTAATGAAGTGGAGAATGATAGATCGTAAAAGACTGATTGTAATACCCACAATTGAGCATACGTTTGATTTATGATAATGCTCAGTTGCACATAGCAACAGAACAACGTCGTAAATAAATCATAACTGATAAAGTAGATAAGGTCAACAAATAATTGAATCTCACTTCATAGTTTTTGAATTGATCAAACGTTTGGTTCTATATTCTTAGCTATTATAAAAGCATTTGATACAATAACTTACTTTCTTTTATTATCCTGGCAGTTAATTAGTGAACAGTTCTTCTTCTATGATGCTCCGATAATATCGAAAAAAGATGCATGAATGGATAGTCAAAATGAATTATGAAGACGGTAGTTTTTGAATATAATAAGCTTGTTAAATATTATTGATGTATTATATATGCATATATATATATATATAATATGAATATTATTGTTATTATTATTTCTAATATTATTGTTATTATTAGTACTGTTATTATTGTTATTATTATAATATTATTATTATTATTTTGGCTATTAGCAATACCTATGAAGTGGTAATGAAAATCAAGAGGTGATATGCAAATAAATAAAAGAAGAGACAAAGTGTTCATTTCATTCGTCCCACTATAAGCGGCATCTGGTGCTCAAGGATTAACAGATAGTCTAAACAGTGAATATGCATATGTATATGTATGTATGCATAAATAATAACAATAATAATAGTAATAATATCTGAGAACAGCACACCTTAATGATGAGCACTAATCGAGAAACGCGTTAGAACCGTTGTTGAAAATGCTATATCGCAGTATAAATCCTCTTGAAAGCTGCTTAAAATCGTTCGTTTCTAGCAATAAAATAGTTAATTAGAACTAATCCATCCTTGATATGAGTTGCTAAAACAAGCTGTTCGCTTGTTCATTTAGCCGTTACTTTGTGTGATCTATAATTAGTCTCATTTGCTCTATCTGTACGTTTATTTATTTATTTATGTATTTATTCATATATTTATTTATGTATCTGGCCATTAACTCATTTATTATTCATTTGTTTATTTAATTATTCACTTGAGTTCCTGTTTGTCTATTTTGTTAATAACTTATTCATTTATTTACTTTTTCATTGCTACATCTTTAAAAGAAACAAACTTAAATACCTTTTCGCCCGTTGACCCAATATCACTGTAAAGCCATAAGTTATTCAAGCTAACCTTTAGAACAGTACATGATATACAATATGCGAACTGCTTTTTAGTCTATAGCAATGACAGCATCCGTAGTGACTATAACAATGACAACAATAATTACAGTAATATCAATAAAAGCAATAGTAATGATTATTGTAATGACAGTTTTTTGTTTTCGAGTATTCGTTCACTGTTTATATAAACCTTGCTCGAAATACCATTCATGTGGGCTACTACTTATGCCGGTGAATTGTTTATTTACACACAGTTGAGCAGACAGAAAGGCAGATTTTTTAGTGGCGTTCAACGAACTAAAAACAAACTACCCACCTTAGTTTGGATGGTCGAACCTTGTTTGATCATCAGTTCTCATCTCAGTCATCACCTTTATACGTGTTTGTATCACTTCTTTAATATGATCCTTTTAACTCTTATTCTAGGTGTTATGGATTATTGGATAAGCAAATATTAGTAAATATGAATATGGCTAAAGAAATAGACAATAATATTCTGATGGGTTCAAGCAGTCAGTGATCAATTTTCGTTTACGGTAAGTGAAACATGCTTGTGTTAGTCGCTGAGAATCACGTCGATCATACTACCACACATTACCAAAAACATATTACCAAAAACGAATAATTTATTGACAAAATAACTACAAAACCTACGGATATTCGTCTCAATGATAACAACAATGATAGTGATAACAGACGCTTCAATGCCAATTTTGTGATTCTTTCAGTAGATGTAATTGTTTTTGTTTGTATGTATCACTTATTGTTGTTTTGTTTTTGACTTTATCGGATGATAGCATAAAGAAGAGACCAAAACGAAGAGTGACGACGATCAACAAAAAACAGTTGTTCTTAAATTGAAGAAACTTCAAAGAAACTCTGACAATAACCGCAGGCTGAAATATTAGGAGTAGTACTGTGAACTGTGAAGTGATGTTGCAATCATTGCGCATATTCATCGAGCAAGTTATCTATTTGATATGTGATGCATCGCAAACTTGAAAAAGATTTATGAACTACCAAGAAACAAACACCGCTCATAACACCACTATCGAATGCTTAGCGCAAGCTGAACCAGGTGAAAATTGATATGCACGAACACATATGCTTTTACACTTTGCATAAAATGTTTCAATCTCTTCCTTGATTCACTTTATTTTCTCAATATCCGCCTCATATATACGTCAAAAACAACAGCAAATTTATAAAGCATCACTATAGAAAGCTTTTCTTCATTTCTATACCACCAGTGATGACCACTCAAGTTTCATCTAAACGCTGCACAAAACATTTTCGTTGATTTGTTCAAATGAAACAGATCAGAGTTCGCCTCACACACGTATAATTATGTAGACACACATATACGCGCGTACATGAATAATACGCATATGTCGAACAGATAATGATAAAGATTGATGACTACACGAATTTCTTCGTATCTAAGCGGAAACACACATGTATGTCACCACTACAAGCTAACTGTGCACGAAGTCAAACATATCACAAAAAATGATCTGGTAATTGTTGCGATTTACAAATGCCGCCGACCGACTCTATAATTAGTATCTAGATATATCTGTCCATTTTGCTTGCTCATGTTTGCTGATCGCATTTCTATCATCTCATCGTTGTCATAATCATCGTCATGCTGAGTTCATCGTAAATACATGTTGGTGTATCAAATAAATGATAATTGATATGCGTAAACATAAACATGTGATGTGTGAATGTGCTCCGTTTCCTTTTCATCACATTACTGTCAACGTCAGTCTGGAAACGGTCAGTTTGCGTCGTCGGTAGATACCATTATGTCGAATGGCCTATAGGTGTGTTCAAACGTCAAAACTTGCACACATAATTTTATTCGTCTTATTAGCATATACTTGCTTAAATATGTACATACATACCAAAAGTAAACGAACGAGTAAATGAACAAATAAATACCCTTAATTTGCATAGATTTGTTAACTGATAACCACGCAGATGGCATCATTCACCAAAGCGAATTAGCAAAAATCAAACGCATTAAACAACGAATGCAATGAAACATCAATTCAACGACGAAATCAAAGCAACGGAGTTATCCTGTAACCTTGTTGAACGAACGAATAAACAAATATAATTAAGCAACAGATTCGTAGAAAATATCACAGATAGAAAAATCAGTGTGCGAAACAAAACAGGAAGAATAGGATGATGATTGATTGGAAAATAAGAATTCTGCCTCACCAGAAAATGTTTCATCTAGATTGGTGACAGTTTATGATCGAATATTGAGGTAGATCAGAAGGTGCTATTCAACGGATCGAAAAGAACAATTCATCCAGTGTCAAATGACATTTTGTGCCTAGTAATAAATCATCTTGAATAATTTCATTATAGGACGCGTGAAAATTACATGTAAACTTCACTCATGAAGAATTAATAGTGCCTTTAGTAAAATATCGTGTAACTGTTTGTTGAGGAGATTGTTGCTGTTGCTGTTTCTGGTGTTGTTGTGCAGCGTAGAATCGCATAAACTCTTCATTTGGTGAGTAAGGGAACTGAGGCGCTGTCAGAGCCGGAAGTGGGGAGGAGAAGTGCTGCTGCGGTTGTGAAGGAGAAGGTTGGGTATGAGGATGATGGGCTGAAGGGTGATGATGAGCAGGTGGAGAGTGTTGTTGTGGCATCAATAAAGTTTGTTGTGGTTGCGATTGAGCACGAATGAATCTCGAATCTTGAACAATACTTCCATACGTCATAGCAGCCGCAGATGGCAGTCTGAGTGCGCTCGATGCTTGATAAAGCGGTGAGGACGTCGTATAAGGTGACGACGACACGTACGCTGATGGACTCATGAAAGGTACACCTATTCGAGCAGCAATTGGCTGTAAGAATGGTGAGAATAAGGCTGCTGCAGCTGCACCTCCATATTGCTTGAAAGCATCAAGACGAGCTCGAGCAGCTGACGATGGTCGTCTTCGTAGCTTACCGGTGGATCCGCCGATGAAAACCTCGTCCTCACATGAAGCATCCAGCATCCAATAGTTACCTGCAGAAGAGATCAACTGACGATTGCTGTTTGTTTAATGTTCTTGCTGGTGGTTTCATGTTTGTTGGTGCTCATGAGAGATAATTTGATCTGTTTTAGTCAATTTAAAGAGCGACAAATTCAGCTCTGATAGCCAATGAATTTAAGCTTTGTGAATAAGTAAAAATACCAAATAAATATAGCAAATGAGTGAAGAAGAAAGTAGTCAGTCATGATTCACCAACCTTTACCAGGATCATCATAACTACGTGGAACTTTCACGAAACATTTATTCAGTGATAAATTGTGTCGAATTGAATTTTGCCATCCTTGTTTATTATCACGATAGAATGGATAGTTCTTCATAATATATTCATAAATACCACTCAGCGTTAAACGTCTCTCTTTGCTGTTACGAATCGCCATCATTATCAATGCGTTATAGCTGAACGGCGGTTTACCACTCTCATCCACCTATTGAAAACAATTATACAGAACTGGTAGTGTATCAATAAAAAATATGAAACTCTGCCAAACTGGACTGAAACCTTTCTAAAGATGTTCTTACTCGGCACTGTAAACCAAAGGTGATCATGATGAGCGAACAGTACAAAGTTCCATCTAAACGAAATACAGCAAACACTCACTTTTCTGTCCTCTGATCCTGCATCAGAGACACTCTCTTCGATACCTTCATCGGTTAGATCTTCTTCACTTTTACATGATTCATCGGCTATAATCACGATTTTTATTGCTATCTTCCAAAAGAATCCTCGAGAGTGAATATGTTTGATTCTCATTTATTCAGGTTCGCGGCGATTATTTTGAGATAATATAATTTTTCAAAGAATCATACAAGAATTGGTATTAGTGGTCAAATAAAAAAGAACAAGAAAATGATGCTGCTTACATTTGGAACATGACGTAGGTCGTTGGTTCGATGACTGCACGACAAGATCAGGACATAACTCGGATATGCTGAATTTAGCCATATGGGATTGAAATGATAAAAACAATTAAGCTATTACTGCTTGTTTGCAAACGAGAATTATTGCTGCAATGAATGTTAGACTTCTTTATTGTTTAACACAAATAACAGTGATTATCAACTCATAAGAAAACACGATTAGTGAAACTCTAAATAACACATAAGAACAACAAACGTTATGATGATTCGTTGATACGTTGACGAATCTTATTGCTAGGGGTAATAATAATATTTGTAATATTGATAATAATAATAATAATAATAATAATAATAATAATAATAATAATAGTAATAATAATAATAATAGTAACATAATAATATAATAATAATAATAATAATAATTACCATTATTATAGAGATAATAAATGACAAGAAATATTACTGATAATGTGCAGGAGAAAAGAGATTCGTTCAAACGTTCAAAACTACCTCGAATACATAATTCTTATTATTGCTACTGTTATCATTTGTATTGTTGTTAGTGAGTGCAAAAATGGTCAGTGGGCGGAGCACTTCACAAATATGGGCGTGTCAAAGCGATTACGGCTATTGCAGACAGCCAATGAATGATTGGTGAGTACGGTAGGTGAATGGTGTGGTGATTGATGCGCAGTTGGTTGATTTATCGTCGGCATGTTGTTTGTAATTCGGGGGATGTTGATATAAGTCAGAGACCTTTGGCTCTTCGCTCGGATTGTAGGCTACTTGATAAACAAGAAATAGGATAGCAATGACGGCAATTGTAAAAGAGTAATTTTATCATTATTACTATTATTATTATTAGTGCTATTTGCAGTGCTAATATTACAATTCTTATTGCTGCTTTCATAATTCTTATTACAATCAATATTATCATTGTTATTATTATTACCATTATTATTATCACTCATGTTATTATTCTATCACAAAAACAATCCTCAAGCGCGTATTTCATTGTGGAGTTATTCAGTTAGTCAGTGTTTCACATTCATCTGTATCTCCATGAGAAACTAACCTTAGACGGTATCTTAAATGTTCACTAGCACTGCTGAACGATACTCAAAATATTTGATACACAAGAACACATCATTACTATGACTGCGGCAAATAGAGCTAATTTGGACGGCTTAGTGGGTCGAAGTAAACAACTGATGAAGTGCTCAATGCAAAAAAGAGAGTCTGCATATGAAAAAAAAACATAAAAGAAATGAATAAAAATGAATCAAAAGTGTTGGTGATAATAATATGATAATAATATGATAATCGAACAGCAACAATTCGCGATAATGCCAGTTGAAAATGAAATTTGCTCGAGAAGGCTTCAGCTGGATGAATGATATATGCAACAACGTTGTTACAAGTGAAGATGATGAGACTAATCAACAGGTTGCTTGCCCTTGTCAATCTAAAATGCATCAAATCCACTTAAACATAATCTTTTGTTGCTTCAGTTCGAACATCATCCCTCAAAACAATCACTAAATCTACATTGTTGTTATCATTATTAGTATTATTATTAATGTTATTATTATTATTGTTATCGTTGTTATTATTATTATTAGTGCTGTTATCATTATGATGATCATCACTACAAGTTTCTGCTATCAATATTCTTATTCACTATTATTGGCATCAATTAAGTACGTTATCTATCAGCTAATCATATTAAATTGACGACTTCAATGAACATTTCTTGAAAGGGTTGCATTAAGATTCAAAATTTAACGTTCTCTAGATCCATCCATGAGCCGCACTCAACATTCATTATGACCATCGTTGACGAGTGTGGTCATGCAAGAAAAAAATCATTTTTCATATGCTCGCATTGATACAAACAGCACCAACAACAATAACATTGATAATCAAATAATAACAATAGCGATAGTACCAGAAATGATAATCATAGCAATAATAATAGCAATAGTAATAATAACAAGAAGAAGAAGAAGAATAGCAATGATAATAATAATGGTTACTATAATAATGAATATAAGCTTCATAAGCGTTCAAAAATGTGTTATGTTTATACATAATCAGATGAATGTTGAATGGATAATTTGGCTGCTTATCTTCACCGACACATTGTATAATGTGCATATTCAGAGAATCTCTTCTATTTGACTTACACAATAACACTTCACAAGTAGCCAATAATCGTGTTCGTTACGTCTAATCATCATAATGGGGAATTATGAAACTATCGCCTTGAACTTCTGCTCTTAAATTAAAACTGCAAGAAAATTCGACTTATTGCAGGCGTGCATTTTCTTTCATATATTAACATCGACCAACTAAAGTGAAGTAAATGTTATCGAATAGCATTTTAAAATAAGGATTGTCGGTAAAAATCATTCTCTTAAGAGTGGCAAAAAATATAAACTTCTCTATCACGTTGAGCCGACCCATTTTAGGTGTCGTATTTACATCGGATATCGATAAATAATCCGAAAATTGCTCTTCAGTCATTAATTCTTTTTTACATGATGGTATATGGCAATAATGTTGATATGATCACCATTATTGTTCTGCTAGATCATCGCTCCTTTTATTGCTGTCTACCACTGCTATTCTCTGGCAATTGAATTTGATCGGTGCTGAGAAGTGTCTTTCTATCTATTCCATTGTGTACGGAAACTGATCATGATTATACAGAAAGCATGATACTGATATTGTGAACACAATTGAAAAATTAAAATGAATGATTTGTTTGCTTCAAAGAATAATCTATTTTTAAGTGTTTATTGCTTGGTTGTGTCATTGATGAGGCGTGAATATTTTATGCTATTCATCAATAACTGCGAGCGTTAATAATTGCGAAACTGTATTCTTCTCTCATTGACATGCATTTTACGGAATGGTCAAAATTTTGGAAAGCAATTCCGTTGTTGCATGCAAGAATTTGAATTATATTTCAAGAAACCGAACATTGACATTATATTCTATTGAATTCAACTGAAAATTATTGTCTAGAATTGCTGTGCAATAAAAAAACATTTCAGTGAGAGAATTTACATCATAAACTTATTAGTCTCTAGAACTTCCATAAAATTTCTTTTCTCAAATAGCGTTTCGGATATAGACAATTTCCAAAAATTGATGTGTTGCATACAACTCCAATAATACATTCTACTTTTTGGTACCTGTAAACGCTCACCTGATAACCAGTGTTACTAACGAGCGCCTGTTTTTAGAGTGAATTCACAAGTGATATCATCTTTGTTTTCAGTGTTCTACAATAAGTCACAGTGGTCGAGTTTCACTGATGAAGCTCTAGCAAAAATTCTCAGAGAAACACAAAATTGATTTGAAATGATAGCGATGAATGCTGTCAACCGTGTTGTGATTCATCTCTAGCCCTAATGACCTCATAATTTTTGTTATTTTCAAAAAATAGCATACTTCCGTATTGGATCACCGGTTTTCTTTTGGAACTTTTTTTTGGGGTTTTTTCTCATCATTTTATGTTTGAATACTGTTCACATATTGAAAATGGGCATAGTTACGCAGTTTTTCTTTGTTCATATTATAGCAAATCAACGGAACGCAGTCAAATAAATCACTGAACAGATTACTATCCACCGTCTATCATCAAGTTCGTTTGATTACCCCATTATCATCATCTTGAAACGTCGTCGTGGGAAGGTGCACTGAAGCGAATGAAACAAATGAACACCGTGTATGAAATATTCATTCATACATTCATTCACTTGAACTGTGAAAATTTTTTGAATGTGGACGATTATTACACCAGTGAATAGATAAATGCAAAAACAGAGACGAAATGAAGTAGATGAAAAGACGTTCAGGCATATTGTAGGAAATACGAGTGTATGTCCCAAAAAGAACTGCTCCTCTTCACAAGAAATGTCAAAAGCAGGAGAAACAAGACGAAATGAAACTAGAATAACGCCTCTCAGAAATTAGAAAATTCTCGTTTCGAGTAATAAACCGCAAGAAGAAGCTACCGGATCAGCGATTCATCGAAAACAGATTGTTGTGCTAAAATGAATTTACTCTAGATATAAATACTGATATACGTTGTTGTATATAAATGTATGATGCTGTGGTGATGATTATGTGTCAATCCAATGGATTAGTTATAATAACAAACTAAGATTAAGGACTATCACTCATTTAGTTATTCACTTCGAGAAGAGTCATATGAATAGAACAATCATCGTAACAATAACAATATAAAATAGATCAGCAACATTTGACCAAAATCATCAGAATTTCATTTTATAAACTGTTTAGCGAAGAATCAAAGTGATGAATATTATGCATACGTACGGGAAAAGAAAACTACTGTTTATGAAATAATCACTGAATGTTTATTTTATTGAGGAAATGTTGTGTTCATCACATGTATCATGTTCTCTGTTTGAACTCAAATCCGTCCTGAGGCTTCTTCTGCACCTAAGCATCCAGTCGAATTTTTTTGATCCACCCACTGGTACACCATAGCTAAGGCATGTCTGAATACGTTTGATTGAAAATGCTGTATGGCTGAAAAGTATTAAAGGTCATGGGAAATATTCCTTATCAGTTACAAACTTATGATAAAATGGCCGGTTATTGGTAGCTGATAAGGTAGCGCATAATTAAGGAATGACTTTCTAAATCTGTCTCTCTGCTGACACCATCCGACCGACGGCCAATCCAAATTTCGGTCGGAATTCAAAATTCGGATTGCGACCAGTAAACTCGTTCTGTTTCCATGTGATGCTTTCACATAATCGGATTTAATGTGAAGGAATAGAACAATAGATGGAGTTGTGAGATGGACATGCTTCAAGCGTACCTTAAAGCTACACTAGTTTATCTGATACGGCAATTTGGACATTGAGTGCGAGCAATCGATAAATACAGTATGGAGTAGAATGATGAGTCTTTTGCAGTGGCTTTGATCGAACCAACTGGGTTCGGAAATGATCACGGTCATGCTCAGAATCATGTGAGAGAAGATTGCGGATCAAAAGAGTTAATCTGTGTATTGTAATGTTTGTTTTGTTAACCATTTTTATTGTAAGATAGTAATAATAATAATAATATGTTGCTGTTGTTGCTCACATAAGATTATAATACAATAAAATTGAATTGGTAATTTACCAGAAAGACATGAGATGAAGACATGAATAGCACTTGTGTTCACATTGATATGGGATAAGAGAGATCAGATCCATCCGTATGGATGATGGTGCTGTCATCAGATACTATTCAGTTAATACAATTCAGCTGAATGTTGCTTTATCTGTCTTATGAGTGAATGAAACAAAAGAGATCAATTTGTGAGATTGGAGATTATTGTGTTGGGTTAGGAAGTACAACAGCATAAATAGAGAATAGCATTCTTCTGCACTTATTTCTATCACAGATTCGCACTCTAGGGGGTTTAAGGTGACAAATCACTTTTGATGAGCGCACTGTTTTTGCGAAAGTTGATTGAGGTATTCGGTTGATTGGATCAGATTAACTTACATTCAATGATGGAGTATGATATCCAATACATTTCAAGAACGACTTGTTATTATTAAGATCTAGGCATCATTAATGATATTACTGCCATGTGTTTATGCATGACAACGTAAGTAGTTTACGATTATTTAATTCGAATATGAAGATGAAATTTACTTTTTGCAAAACAAGAATATGAATGCGAACTGCTAACTAATAATTAACTGGTACAACCGCTAACTTTTACAACTTCTTTTACAAGCATAGCAATTTTATGCGATAACAAAATATTATATCAGTAGGTGGTATATAATGTGCTATTTTTTTGACTCTTCAAAAGATTTCTCATTGTTTGTTCAACACTCTGATTTTCCTCTTTAGGATCATGAGAATCACACTAATCGTAAGCATAAAATACTACCCCATCAATGAAATGATCTAACGAACACTTGATCAAATAATCGCATCACTAAATTAATCACGTAAACAACTTCTTTGATCTCCTTGAGCCTTCTCAAACAACCAATAAAATCTATATGTAAACATGTCATCGTACACTCCAATATTATATCAATGGAATATTATTTGCTACATTTCTCCGCAAATTGATGCACTGCTAGATGACCAAAAAATTATGATTTTTATGTAAAGTGCGTTGCAAGAGTCTGCAATAATTTATGCAGACAGGCTTATTGTTAACATAACATGGCATCAACATCAATATTTTGATAACCAACATCTTAATAATATGACTATGAGTATTTACTTCCAACATCGCCATATTCTTGAAGTAAGCAGTAATAATTTCACTGTACCCAGTCAACTCAGAAATCAACACTTTCATTTACGCTATTTATCAACCAAGATTTTGAAACTGAATCATTGAAAGCCGAATATTCCACTTTCATATACCACTAATCATCAATTGTGATGATTGTACTGTTCGTTGATTGCTATACCAGCATGTTATTAACAAATGACAGATAAGTAGATAGGCAGTTTTATTGTTGCTATCATTGAAACAATAGCGTTAACAGATATCGCAAACAATAACTTAGCCATCACTGAACATGTAAGATAGCCCTATTCATTGTGCGTGAATAGATGAAGAAACGGATCGGCCCTCTAGATGAGATAACTTCGATCGTTGAGCACAAACGTTTCACCCTGATAACCAGTACCACTAGACGTGCTACTGAAACGATTATGGGCGTTTGGTAAACACAAATGATGAGTGATGGCACCGTAAGAATAGTTGTGTGAAAGCGATGAATGCCTCCTTGAATTGACTTCAGTAAAAGTGGCGTTCGGAATAGTGTTACATGCAGTTGATGGGGTATGTATAGCACAGATTTCATCGGAATTCCTCTCGACAGGACAATTCATCAGTAGCATCATCCGTTCCGCGGACGCCGATCTGGATGACCAGCGTGATGCGACTTGATGGGATTTTGATTGATGTACAGCCACTCGGTGTAACAAGTGCTGTTGATCAAGCACCGGTTTTTCGACGCTTCTTAGACCCGTGTTTAAGGCACTTTGATACATCCTTGTTCCTCTCTCGACTAACAGCGAGTTCTGGAAATCAACCTTTAAAGCAATAATTTTCCATTGGTGAATCGAACCGAATTGCATAAAGAGCCTATTTGCTGAATGTAATATTACATTACAAAAATTATTATTATCAACCTCAGTGGAACGTTTGCCGCAAAGATCATATGAAAATGATGTATTGTTGGAGCAGTTTCGTGGCATACCCCTCCAGCCTGATACACTAGCGTTATGCTGGCCAGGAATTAAATCACCGTTCTTCACCTTTCTGATCGTTTGATAACCAAGACTGTCACTGTTCATCTCATAAACTAATGGTTTCCTGTAGAGGCAGCGATCGTCAATTAGCACCGAATTCATTTGTGGAGCTGACGATAAAAGAACCTATAACGTAATAAATCGAACTTCATATGATTGAATCATCGTTGAAAGGGCAAGATTCAGTGAAAATTCATTAGATCGAATCACAACAACGAATTATGCAGGTGCATCACACTGACAGGTGAAGCAACATGGAGAAATTCTAACATAACATAACAGAAACGACGATGTGAAAAGAGATGAAAGAAACCTGACTTGATTGAATTGTGATTCAGTGGAGCCATCTCGTGCGTGCGCCATTGCTGGTCCCCAATCGATCACAACCTAAAATCGTGAATCAACCATTTAATCCTTCATCCCAAAATACGACAAGAATGCTTACATAACTCTTTGAGCCCTCATAAAGCACCTTCATCAATGCAATAGTGTAACAGATAAATAACAGTATAACAGAAACTTCGTTGTGTATCGATGCGTGTTTGCCCGAAATTCAGTAGCTATTGCGCTAATATAAGCATTCTGTTGAATTTGTTAGCATGATGAAAGTGATGATTAAATTATGTAACTTAAACGAATAATAACAGATAATTGGATAATAGGTATAAGCCGGATCATAGCCTGGCTCGCATTATGTGCACTGAAGAACTGATTGCGATCTTAAAACAACCACTCGGCAGAGACTGAACGGTCTCCGCGGTAGCTTGGAGGTAGAGCCCCAACCGGTAATTGGTACGTCGCGGGTTCGATTCCCGTTCGCGGAGGAAAGTTTTGCTCGAAATCAAGGGGTGTACCAGTAACTTAAACGGCTAAATGAGACATATCATCTCAGCAGTGCTATACACTAACTGAAAAAAAAACTTCAACAAACTTTGCCACATAACACTAGGCCAACAACCATCGTTGTGGGGCCAGCCAACCAAACTTTGCCGATCTCTGAGTCTTTTTGGAAGATCGCAAATACAGTGAAAACGAGTCCAGTTGTGATAAGACAAAACGAAACACATCCATAGCTGTTAAAAGAAGTAAAATGAGCTCTTATCAAAAATTTATCCATTCTGTACGATATTTAATTGAAAAGCATAATTATGATTTCACAATCTTCGAACGTACACAAACAGAAGTGAACAACTAATGCAGAAAAAATAAGTTTCTGCACTAGAATTGATGATCCTTTATTTAAAAAAGAGGACTTCATTTGATATCCATTATCATTTGACATTTCGAAAATTATAATGGACGGTCATTACAAGCTTTCGAAATGCGTAAAGCAAACCGACTGGAATAGTGGTGCAAAATGTGAAATTCAAAAAATGGAAACCTGATTAAGTGAATTTGATGCCGATGAATGTTGGGACAGCAACAACAGCAACACATCTAAAAGCAATGTGAATAACACGGCACCTCACGTCTCGTGCTTTGTCCGTCTGCCGTAAATGACCGTTTGACAGATAACTTGTTGGTCAAGCAGCCGGTTGGCAGCCAGTATTTGTTATGTGGTTAGGTAGTGCTGTTACTCTCGATAGATTTGGTTGACCTTGCAAAGTGCAACCGATAGTAGTTAGCAACAATGACAATGAGAGGGAGGGCGACTTGAAGTGATCAACTCACCATGCACGTTTCGGACACTCACTTTCACCCATCAAAAATTGTTTTTGACAACAGTGCAAGAATAAGTCGGTACTACTGCATTTTAGCATTTTCTTCACAGCTGACTGACTGATAACTACAAGCTTGCTACCTAAACAATCAACAATTTATAATCAAATTGAAGTGATCGAATGAAGAACATAAATTCGATACGAATCAAAGAAAATGATGGAAAAACGACTGTTGATGAGGAATCTCTCAGAAAAATCGTAAATTATTCGAATTTATCATAATAAGAAGCCACAAGGACTTGATCTTACTTGTTGTCCACATAGTACTGTATCATGTTTGTAACAGAACAATGGTTCTCACAATTTTGCGCTCCTTACTCCCTCTTGGCAGTATGGTAGATCGTCATTCCCTCCCCTGTCCAATAATCCATGCGACCGCGACTTCCACTCTTTTTTGACAATGTATTACATTTTATTTAAAAAGCGTAGAAGAATCTGGGAATTGACAAATGATTAAGAAGTTTACTGGCGACGATTCGGCGATTTTGTCAAAGAAATCAACTGCTTGTGATCAATGAGAGCATCATCGAACAGCTATGGGAGAATAAAGATATGATTTGCCAGTCTCCTCACCTTCCCCTCTTACTATGAGAACCACTAATCTAGAACCTATGTTATGAACAAGACGTAATGTTGAAATCTTTGGTGTTCCTGATTTATGTTCTAAAATATCACTATATGCATATCACTGTGAAAATTTTTGAACATATTTGGAAAAGCGTATTACGATGATATTGCATATATAAAGGATGAGGAAGAGCGTTATGAGTGAGTTGTAGCTGTTGTTAAAGCAATAAGAGTATAACTCAATCATCACGCAATCTAAATTTTTAGCAACATCCAAAGAACACAATAACAAATCTCAACGATAAAAACCACAAATAAATTCCAAGTGAACACCACAAATCATTTGCTTATCATCATCATCATTACGGATGTTCGATAATCGAATTGTATTAGCACAAAATGGAGCATAGATGTAAACGTGAAAAAAGTATCATCGATGGTGCTGTTGTGTAGCGTTAGCAATAGAACATTAGTCGTTCCATGAGCTGGCCGATTCAGTTTCCCTGGTAGCGATAGGTTTTTCTCACGCAGTATAGCTGACGAGCAACACACTGCGGCACATTGAAGAACAGGTGTGAAGAACGATGATCATTCGAATTCAAGTGACTTCAAACAACCCCACCGAATTCATCACGATTTCAGAAGTTCAGTGGCACTCGAACAACAATGTTACCAACCATTGTACTTGTTCATCAACTACAAACCATCCACAGAAGCAAATGAACCCTTTCATATACAACTTATTTATGCAGCAGTGCCTAAGGTCGTACTTCTTAGAAGAGCTCCAATGAGGCAGCTAGTCAGTGTTCACTGAATAATAGATGGATGCAGGTTTGAAAACGAACATGGCAAGCTTACTGTTAAGTGTCTTCTGATACGGATGATCTAGCTTCTTCTGGTGGCGGTCATAACAGTGCGATGAACGAAAACAGTGGAAGGTTGTGTATAGTGGGAGAACAATGGATCGACATATTCATATAAAAATGACTCACAATGAATGTTTGCAGCTCACATACAAGCAACACATTTACGATAGATCAACGTACAACACTTGGAAGATTGATGACAAAATCCAATGTATTCAAATACTACAGGTAGCATAACTTGAGTAATGAGAAGGGTTAACTTATAGAGTGAAATGTGAAGTAAAATTAACGGAAACATCAAGTAGAAAGAAGAAAAACTGGTCGTATGCACACTCTTGTATCATTATGCTCATTCTCTAGTGTTTATTGTAGCATAACGGTAAGGACATCGATTATGGAAGCAACAATCTAAAAAAAAAGATTCTTAGGTGGTTCACTGTTGGATGTTTCAATGAATGAAGAAGAAGAGGTATGTGTTGAATTGAATTGGAAGCAGCAAATGATGAAGGAATAATGAATGGATGAAAGAATAAACTGAATAGAGATCAAGAATATTTGTTAATAATTCTATCTAACTGCATAGATGGACTCAGATTAAGCCGACGACGATTTTGAAATGTGAAATAGTACGAATAGAATTGTAAATACTATGGCTTACATTATAAGAATCGGCGTAAATTGAATAAGGTGAAGATGCTGTCGTCCAAAGTTAAACGAATCTATCAGATTATAAGTAAGTCTAAATTATCCTTGCACTACTCAACAAAGATATCAGTCGTGAATTTTTAAAGAGCAATCGTTGTTTTTCCACATTCAAGATTCCGAATCTGAATAACTCGAACGATTTGAAGAGGAGAAATTGATTGAATAAGAAAATGAAACAATGATCATTTCGACATATAGATAGTTGATGAAACTGAAGGAAATTTATGTTGCATGTGGACGGATGGTTGATAGAATAAATAAATATGTAACAATGCAGATTCGGATGAAACATGAAAGCAAACCAACAAATACATTTCTACTTGTTTCCTTTGTGTTCTGTTCTAAAGTTTGCTTTGTTTCAAGGAAAAGCAGATGAAGAACAGAAGATCGACTCATGAAGACGACTTGGTTGACCAACATAGTGACAAGGCAGAATCGGGTAATATCGGATCAAGAAGCATGCATCAAGATGATCTGAGTTCTGAAAAGAACTACGGTTTACTTGCTCATACCATGGAAGGTTATTTGAAGAAATGGCTATTGATGAGAATGACGTTGTGAAATTATCACGCATAATGTATTACACATACACAAATGCACACACACAGAAAATGTGCGTGAAACATTAAGAAATTATGCTTCTCACATAATATGTAGCTAGATCTATCATATGTGGAGGATATAAAAGTTTGCAACTGAAAATCGCATATTCTAGTCGCGTCACAATGCAAAATTCATCATTTCGTACTCAGTCACTCGTTCACAAGTCTACGTTGTCCACAAGGCAGAGTAAGTAGCAGTAATGCCATTTATCAGTCGGATTCAGTGAAAACAGAACTGAATTAAAGAAAGTGAACAACTTCAGCAACACCCTCAGCTCACTAGCAGTAACGGCAGCAGTGAACTTTAACAGAATATCCACGGAAACTTTGCTTGTTTGCTTGCTTTTCAATTCAGTTTTTTCTATATGTGTGTACGTTATGTTACTTCACTAGTTTTGAAATGAATTCATTGAATTTTTACACATACGTTACGTCATATGCATATTGCACTAAATGAATGCATATGCAAGTATTATACTTACGTAGTAGTATGCTGAGAAACGCTCACATTTGTGATTCTCAGTGAAATGGCACAAGTGAATACATTTATTACTGTGATCTCATTTCATTTCATTTCATTTCTCATTTCAGGCAAATACGAAAGCATCTCATCTCTCTGCTCAAAAACCAATATTCACCAATCCTAGATTCTTACCAACAAACACAAACAGACAAACAAACTCAGCGAAAAAATTCACAATAAAAATTATTGAATAATTCTGGTTTTTAAATTTTTTGGTAGTAATGGTTGCAGATAAATTTGATTGATCATTCTTGTTGTTACAAGCAACCCTATTTTCTCTGACAATGAATCTAAATTTTGAACCGAATATTGGCAAAAGTTCGAGCTGTTCCACGTGTGAGAAAACAACCGCAAATTCTACTTTGCGATCATTTCCTCAAAATTATTGCGTAATTTGATTGGAAAAGAATGTTTCTCAACAAACAACTTGATTTATGAGCATTCATAGTGATTGCTGCCACTGTTGAGCAAGAGGTCAATAAAACAAAAGCAAGCGAATATGTGTATTCACATGAACATTACGGCAGCTCAAATACTGAAGCATCGAGATCAGCGTTCTATAATTATTACGATATAGTCTTCGACATAATACAGTCAATAGCCCAATGAGCGTAGACTCCCGTCAGCCATATCGGCGAATCGAATGAGGTGTTTCAAGTGAGACGAATGATGAACTGCGAGATCTGCTCTACTATCGATAGCATATCGTATGCAGAGAGCAAGTTTCATAAGAAAACAATTAGAAACAAACATTTACGTTTGCTGTCGTCAGAATACCCTTGAAGTATCATCATAGACAAGCAACATTTCACATAAAAATTTCGAGTTGTGTTGGTGAATGCTCAAAATTTAATTCGGAAAATCCCTGACCGTATGCAAAGGTATGGATCCAGTAGATTGCCAAATACCGGATGGATGTAGAAATTATTGGGGAATTGATCGTCGAATCACCAAAAATAGTAGTTGTAATCGGCGAATCACCGGAATTTTTGACGAATTGCCGATACTCGGGGACTCCGCGCCGACTTCTATGCGCATCGATCCATGAAAATCAGTTTTGCAAACGCCGATTGGCCGACCAAATGCATTTCGGTAGGTATCTGAAGTTTCCGAGGGATTCACCGGTAAACCAAAAATTTCATTTCGGCGGTTCGCCGATTGCACCACTTTACGGCAGTTCGCCAATCACCGAAGTTTTGGCGATTTATTTGCGGATCCAAGTGCCGAATTCGCCATTCAGCTGTTTATCGTTGGCAATATTAATGATAAGTTATTTGAAAGAGATGTTCATTTGTATGTGTTTGCATACATTTATGTGTTTGTTTATGAGTATTTGTTGTGTGTGTAATGGATAAATCAAATGCACATTCAACTTATGAAGATTTTGTGCACACCACTACAAAATATAACAAATGAGATAAGATAGCAGCTGTTGTTCAAAACGAGCCCAGCAACGGCACGGCAGCAGCAGCAGCAGCAGCATCAGCAACCGAGATCAACACCAATGTGGCAGGATCACTAACGAACTACTAGCATAACCTGGCCAAGCTAGACCAGACAAATGATACACTTTAGAAAATCATATACAAGTAAGTTGTTCAGCTTGCTTACCAATCTGCGCATCTGCCTACCTTCATTTGACCAGTGCCAAAGAACAATGGACGGTAGTGGCTAAGTTTGAGACCGAAACTAGGAAGTCTGAGATCAAAAAGTAATTGTTAAGAGAAGGAAGATGTAGAAAGGTTGTAGACTGTTCTTATCAACCATTTATCTTTTCTTATATTTATTCAATCGTTCATTCACTTTCAAAGCAATGTAAATCAGCACAATCGATATCATCATCACACTCTTCCATACAAATCCATTCACCTCTCGTCTGAAGCATCACCAAAGCATCCTTACAACTATATACTAGTCGTGATTCTTCTCACTCGTGCAGTTAACATTTCCTTATATCAAAACGCCGATCAATCTGTTCAATTTGTAAAATTAATTTTTCTTTCTTTCAATTTTCCTTAGTTTGGCTCTGAGATCTTGAAAAGTACCCAGAACGAGAACGAAGTATTCATAGTTAGAATGATGTTTCGCATAAATGCTGTGACTTTTCGCATTTGAGCGCGTGTGCTGAACGTTTATGGACAGTTGAAGGAATGACCATACTGGAAGCATTCAGTAAATTGAATTCAGGTGAATATTTTGTGGGTGTGTGTGTGTGTGTGTGTGGATGTGTTTATGAATTCAAACGATATGCAGTTGCAATTATCTAATGAGGAGCCATACGTATTCTCATGGAAATTGTCATTATTCTTACTTATATTTTGTACATTCATTCACACAACACACGCACTCATTCATCGTACCAGTGCCAGTGGTTCAACACCATTATCCTCATCGGCATCATTGCAACCACTGGAATTACGCGCAACAAAGGGACGATTCTTCATTCATACACTTCATTCAGCCACTTTTTTCGCATCCACAGGTTATCATTTCGTTATCATTGATGATGTCGGTTACCGATAATCAAACAATCCATATTGTTACGCTACCATGTATAACTAACTTCTTGTTTTTGGATGAATTACATTATGATATCAGCAGGAAAAAATATTTTATTGGGTGATTTAATGAACGTACAAATAGTCATATACATGAATGGTCCAAACCAAAGCCACACAGCATGAGTATCTGCTACGGGCAGTTGACTGATCAACGATCTAATCAAGATCATTACTTCAAAACATAACATCAATATTTTCAATCAAATTGAGGAGTTGTTTATGCAAAAACAAACCAGTTTCCATCTGTTAAACAAAATCTTATTGTGAAGATTGACTTTTTCCGGGATTATATTATGTAATGATTTGAATGAATTCACGAAAACTTCTTTCGATTGCTTCAAAGCCATTCGAACATGAGTGAATTCTGACTAATTGTAAGTGATTAGAAATTATGAACATTCGAAATGCAGTTGATGTCAAATGGTCGGCCACTGTCAAAGGACGTCCCAGTTTACCGTTGTGGTTGCATTTGATGCCATCACGTCACAAGGTGATCGCATATTTGTATGGAACACCAGTTACTCCACTTATGCAAATCGTCATTCATGTGATCGCGCGTCGTCGAGACAACTTCGAGACCGCCCAACAGTTTATAACCATTTTTTTCAATAGTGATGGTAGCAACTTTTATCATTTGAATAATTGTTCTCATGTTTTTTATGAAGATGGAATTGTCATGCTGAGTCAAAAGCATGCAATCTTGCAAGTGATATACCACTGCTCTAGTGATTTTGAAAAATATCCCTCTTTGTTGTGCCAGTAATTGGCTTTTTAAGCCCATCATATCGTCATATGTCAAAGAATAATTTATGTTACTGTTGTTGCTATTGTTTCAGCACGTTATAATTCCTCAACGCAACAAGTGGTAGAATTGCGTGTGAAGAATATGGACCCCGAAGAATTTATTCATGACCGCAGTGGCTTACTTGAGAAAATGCAAAACTCGTTGAGAGAATCCTTCCGCGGTCGAGGAATACATCCGTATATTTTCAATTTGATTCCGGCTGTAAACGCCCCACCAGAAAAGACTGCATACTTCATTCGCGATCATAAATTTGGGTTGGTATAGCAACAATCATTTTCGCCAACATAACAGAAATGACTTGGTTCAAATCTTTCCCAAAGACCATAAAACCGAGTTTTCCAATCAATCCATTTATTCATTAGTGAATTATTTTTGGCCCCGTCACATGTCACACTAAAACAATAAATAATGAGAATTATGGAATGAGTTCGCAAATATGAGTTCGTGTAGCCAATAGATCATATTAAATCTCGCAGAACAATCATACAAGCTGGCACTCAAAAACGTTACCATACGAATGTGCTGAATCTGGAGCGTGGCCTTCAAACAAATCCACAGTATTGCACACGAAATCCGCTCGTTCCACTCGATCGATATTTTGCACCAACGTTTCAAATTGATTGGTGCAATTTTCATGTGGTAAGTGGTGTCGTTACTATCTTTGTCTGATTCGAATTGAACTGAGTTGGAAAACTGGAATGAATTGAGAGGAATGTAACAATGATGCATACGAGCCAAGAACGAGACGTTCCGCGTGCTCGTCTTCTGGCTGCTGTTTTAAACGAAGACGATGCACAGCAAACGCAGCTGTCGTCGTCCGTTCCAACCACCGAATCAACGTCGATCACTGAAGCGGCAGGTGCGAATTCTATTCGTACAAGATATTACTTCTGGGAGTCTTTCTTGGTACGTTTCATCATCATTCTCATTATTATCACTGTTATTGTTTTGTCTATTTGGTCATTTTTCAGCGCTTGATTTGTAATTGTTATGATCGGTTTGCATAGAATGAAAAATTTTGGAAACGAATACGAACTGAATTGCTTTTGTGCAAAGACAGATCTGTTTCAATTGCGAAAATCGTGACAGTTTCATTTCAAAATGCGATTCGTCAGGTGTTTAAAATGAACTGATTGATATTATGTATTGTAGATGTTCCCGATGTTGGGTGTTTGTTGTATATTACTCTTGATATTGCTGAGCGTCATCTTTTTCGGAAGACGCGAAGGACAACATTGGAGAGACTACAAAACACCGAAGTAAGTGAGTGAGTAATGTGAAGGGACGAGGCTAACGTATTGATGCTCTGTTTTACCGAATTGATTCAATATTTCTATTCCAAGCAAACGAGATCCAACTTTATCACGAGCTATCTTTCGAATTACAATGTCTACTAAAATCAGTAGCGTTATTATCTTGTTCAAATATTCGCTAACTATGCTATTGAATAGTTTTCATTACATGTGTGCATTTTAGAGAGCAATTAGAAGAATATATGAGTGTTCGAGAAAGTCAACGTCATCTGAGGGAATTATCTGTGCAAAGACAAATATTGCAGATGGCCTCCGATCAGTCGTCCTTGACACCAGTTGGTAAGTTATGAGCTTTTATCAGGTGTTTAATTGGTCTGGACCAATCAGTTGAATTCCTTTTCGTACCATCCATTAGACAACGAACGGCTATCGTAAGAATGAAATTATTGCAGCATACACCTAATAAATGCTCTGATTCTTAACATCACATTCAATGATGATGCGTTTGTAATGAGTATAGTTCGGAAGTGCTCACCCATACATGGGACGAGACTGATGACATATCTAAAACATTCAACCGCAATCAAATTAAGATCTAACATTGTAGTGCAGTATTTTCTTGAATCATTGAGTCAGCAAAGCTGGTGATGTTATTTGAGCTATTGATACTGCTTCTTGATTAGATATCTTTGATTAAACAGCAGGGAGTCATCCATGTTTTTACACTTGTGCTTACGGTTAGACTTAATGCGTGCGATATATTTGAAGGTATTCACACATTTTTACAACCACGATCGTCCGATCAAAATCTATCATCGCAACCGAATAAGAGCAATATCAGTAACTTACCAACGACCGCATCAAGTGAATATGTTCATCACAGTTCGCGTTCACCAATTTTGAAAGAGAGGCAATTGGGTATGAATTCAGCTCTTTTCTTATTCACTTCCGCCTATCAACACGTATCAGTCGTTGACACAAACACAAGACTGCATTTATTGAAAACGATATTTCTCACTATAAGTGATAAGAACACGTTGAATGAATTGTCTGTCACCCTTCCATGTAGCAAAATTATGAAGTTTTCCGATAAATTAATATGAGCACTCAATGAAATGACTCAAACAAATGCTTCCGGTGTTCCTATTTTATGAGCAAGTTGAAGTGAATAAGAAAAGAGCTGAATTCATACCCAATTGCCTCTCTTTCAAAATTGGTGAACGCGAACTGTGATGAACATATTCACTTGATGCGGTCGTTGGTAAGTTACTGATATTGCTCTTATTCGGTTGCGATGATAGATTTTGATCGGACGATCGTGGTTGTAAAAATGTGTGAATACCTTCAAATATATCGCACGCATTAAGTCTAACCGTAAGCACAAGTGTAAAAACATGGATGACTCCCTGCTGTTTAATCAAAGATATCTAATCAAGAAGCAGTATCAATAGCTCAAATAACATCACCAGCTTTGCTGACTCAATGATTCAAGAAAATACTGCACTACAATGTTAGATCTTAATTTGATTGCGGTTGAATGTTTTAGATATGTCATCAGTCTCGTCCCATGTATGGGTGAGCACTTCCGAACTATACTCATTACAAACGCATCATCATTGAATGTGATGTTAAGAATCAGAGCATTTATTAGGTGTATGCTGCAATAATTTCATTCTTACGATAGCCGTTCGTTGTCTAATGGATGGTACGAAAAGGAATTCAACTGATTGGTCCAGACCAATTAAACACCTGATAAAAGCTCATAACTTACCAACTGGTGTCAAGGACGACTGATCGGAGGCCATCTGCAATATTTGTCTTTGCACAGATAATTCCCTCAGATGACGTTGACTTTCTCGAACACTCATATATTCTTCTAATTGCTCTCTAAAATGCACACATGTAATGAAAACTATTCAATAGCATAGTTAGCGAATATTTGAACAAGATAATAACGCTACTGATTTTAGTAGACATTGTAATTCGAAAGATAGCTCGTGATAAAGTTGGATCTCGTTTGCTTGGAATAGAAATATTGAATCAATTCGGTAAAACAGAGCATCAATACGTTAGCCTCGTCCCTTCACATTACTCACTCACTTACTTCGGTGTTTTGTAGTCTCTCCAATGTTGTCCTTCGCGTCTTCCGAAAAAGATGACGCTCAGCAATATCAAGAGTAATATACAACAAACACCCAACATCGGGAACATCTACAATACATAATATCAATCAGTTCATTTTAAACACCTGACGAATCGCATTTTGAAATGAAACTGTCACGATTTTCGCAATTGAAACAGATCTGTCTTTGCACAAAAGCAATTCAGTTCGTATTCGTTTCCAAAATTTTTCATTCTATGCAAACCGATCATAACAATTACAAATCAAGCGCTGAAAAATGACCAAATAGACAAAACAATAACAGTGATAATAATGAGAATGATGATGAAACGTACCAAGAAAGACTCCCAGAAGTAATATCTTGTACGAATAGAATTCGCACCTGCCGCTTCAGTGATCGACGTTGATTCGGTGGTTGGAACGGACGACGACAGCTGCGTTTGCTGTGCATCGTCTTCGTTTAAAACAGCAGCCAGAAGACGAGCACGCGGAACGTCTCGTTCTTGGCTCGTATGCATCATTGTTACATTCCTCTCAATTCATTCCAGTTTTCCAACTCAGTTCAATTCGAATCAGACAAAGATAGTAACGACACCACTTACCACATGAAAATTGCACCAATCAATTTGAAACGTTGGTGCAAAATATCGATCGAGTGGAACGAGCGGATTTCGTGTGCAATACTGTGGATTTGTTTGAAGGCCACGCTCCAGATTCAGCACATTCGTATGGTAACGTTTTTGAGTGCCAGCTTGTATGATTGTTCTGCGAGATTTAATATGATCTATTGGCTACACGAACTCATATTTGCGAACTCATTCCATAATTCTCATTATTTATTGTTTTAGTGTGACATGTGACGGGGCCAAAAATAATTCACTAATGAATAAATGGATTGATTGGAAAACTCGGTTTTATGGTCTTTGGGAAAGATTTGAACCAAGTCATTTCTGTTATGTTGGCGAAAATGATTGTTGCTATACCAACCCAAATTTATGATCGCGAATGAAGTATGCAGTCTTTTCTGGTGGGGCGTTTACAGCCGGAATCAAATTGAAAATATACGGATGTATTCCTCGACCGCGGAAGGATTCTCTCAACGAGTTTTGCATTTTCTCAAGTAAGCCACTGCGGTCATGAATAAATTCTTCGGGGTCCATATTCTTCACACGCAATTCTACCACTTGTTGCGTTGAGGAATTATAACGTGCTGAAACAATAGCAACAACAGTAACATAAATTATTCTTTGACATATGACGATATGATGGGCTTAAAAAGCCAATTACTGGCACAACAAAGAGGGATATTTTTCAAAATCACTAGAGCAGTGGTATATCACTTGCAAGATTGCATGCTTTTGACTCAGCATGACAATTCCATCTTCATAAAAAACATGAGAACAATTATTCAAATGATAAAAGTTGCTACCATCACTATTGAAAAAAATGGTTATAAACTGTTGGGCGGTCTCGAAGTTGTCTCGACGACGCGCGATCACATGAATGACGATTTGCATAAGTGGAGTAACTGGTGTTCCATACAAATATGCGATCACCTTGTGACGTGATGGCATCAAATGCAACCACAACGGTAAACTGGGACGTCCTTTGACAGTGGCCGACCATTTGACATCAACTGCATTTCGAATGTTCATAATTTCTAATCACTTACAATTAGTCAGAATTCACTCATGTTCGAATGGCTTTGAAGCAATCGAAAGAAGTTTTCGTGAATTCATTCAAATCATTACATAATATAATCCCGGAAAAAGTCAATCTTCACAATAAGATTTTGTTTAACAGATGGAAACTGGTTTGTTTTTGCATAAACAACTCCTCAATTTGATTGAAAATATTGATGTTATGTTTTGAAGTAATGATCTTGATTAGATCGTTGATCAGTCAACTGCCCGTAGCAGATACTCATGCTGTGTGGCTTTGGTTTGGACCATTCATGTATATGACTATTTGTACGTTCATTAAATCACCCAATAAAATATTTTTTCCTGCTGATATCATAATGTAATTCATCCAAAAACAAGAAGTTAGTTATACATGGTAGCGTAACAATATGGATTGTTTGATTATCGGTAACCGACATCATCAATGATAACGAAATGATAACCTGTGGATGCGAAAAAAGTGGCTGAATGAAGTGTATGAATGAAGAATCGTCCCTTTGTTGCGCGTAATTCCAGTGGTTGCAATGATGCCGATGAGGATAATGGTGTTGAACCACTGGCACTGGTACGATGAATGAGTGCGTGTGTTGTGTGAATGAATGTACAAAATATAAGTAAGAATAATGACAATTTCCATGAGAATACGTATGGCTCCTCATTAGATAATTGCAACTGCATATCGTTTGAATTCATAAACACATCCACACACACACACACACACACCCACAAAATATTCACCTGAATTCAATTTACTGAATGCTTCCAGTATGGTCATTCCTTCAACTGTCCATAAACGTTCAGCACACGCGCTCAAATGCGAAAAGTCACAGCATTTATGCGAAACATCATTCTAACTATGAATACTTCGTTCTCGTTCTGGGTACTTTTCAAGATCTCAGAGCCAAACTAAGGAAAATTGAAAGAAAGAAAAATTAATTTTACAAATTGAACAGATTGATCGGCGTTTTGATATAAGGAAATGTTAACTGCACGAGTGAGAAGAATCACGACTAGTATATAGTTGTAAGGATGCTTTGGTGATGCTTCAGACGAGAGGTGAATGGATTTGTATGGAAGAGTGTGATGATGATATCGATTGTGCTGATTTACATTGCTTTGAAAGTGAATGAACGATTGAATAAATATAAGAAAAGATAAATGGTTGATAAGAACAGTCTACAACCTTTCTACATCTTCCTTCTCTTAACAATTACTTTTTGATCTCAGACTTCCTAGTTTCGGTCTCAAACTTAGCCACTACCGTCCATTGTTCTTTGGCACTGGTCAAATGAAGGTAGGCAGATGCGCAGATTGGTAAGCAAGCTGAACAACTTACTTGTATATGATTTTCTAAAGTGTATCATTTGTCTGGTCTAGCTTGGCCAGGTTATGCTAGTAGTTCGTTAGTGATCCTGCCACATTGGTGTTGATCTCGGTTGCTGATGCTGCTGCTGCTGCTGCTGCCGTGCCGTTGCTGGGCTCGTTTTGAACAACAGCTGCTATCTTATCTCATTTGTTATATTTTGTAGTGGTGTGCACAAAATCTTCATAAGTTGAATGTGCATTTGATTTATCCATTACACACACAACAAATACTCATAAACAAACACATAAATGTATGCAAACACATACAAATGAACATCTCTTTCAAATAACTTATCATTAATATTGCCAACGATAAACAGCTGAATGGCGAATTCGGCACTTGGATCCGCAAATAAATCGCCAAAACTTCGGTGATTGGCGAACTGCCGTAAAGTGGTGCAATCGGCGAACCGCCGAAATGAAATTTTTGGTTTACCGGTGAATCCCTCGGAAACTTCAGATACCTACCGAAATGCATTTGGTCGGCCAATCGGCGTTTGCAAAACTGATTTTCATGGATCGATGCGCATAGAAGTCGGCGCGGAGTCCCCGAGTATCGGCAATTCGTCAAAAATTCCGGTGATTCGCCGATTACAACTACTATTTTTGGTGATTCGACGATCAATTCCCCAATAATTTCTACATCCATCCGGTATTTGGCAATCTACTGGATCCATACCTTTGCATACGGTCAGGGATTTTCCGAATTAAATTTTGAGCATTCACCAACACAACTCGAAATTTTTATGTGAAATGTTGCTTGTCTATGATGATACTTCAAGGGTATTCTGACGACAGCAAACGTAAATGTTTGTTTCTAATTGTTTTCTTATGAAACTTGCTCTCTGCATACGATATGCTATCGATAGTAGAGCAGATCTCGCAGTTCATCATTCGTCTCACTTGAAACACCTCATTCGATTCGCCGATATGGCTGACGGGAGTCTACGCTCATTGGGCTATTGACTGTATTATGTCGAAGACTATATCGTAATAATTATAGAACGCTGATCTCGATGCTTCAGTATTTGAGCTGCCGTAATGTTCATGTGAATACACATATTCGCTTGCTTTTGTTTTATTGACCTCTTGCTCAACAGTGGCAGCAATCACTATGAATGCTCATAAATCAAGTTGTTTGTTGAGAAACATTCTTTTCCAATCAAATTACGCAATAATTTTGAGGAAATGATCGCAAAGTAGAATTTGCGGTTGTTTTCTCACACGTGGAACAGCTCGAACTTTTGCCAATATTCGGTTCAAAATTTAGATTCATTGTCAGAGAAAATAGGGTTGCTTGTAACAACAAGAATGATCAATCAAATTTATCTGCAACCATTACTACCAAAAAATTTAAAAACCAGAATTATTCAATAATTTTTATTGTGAATTTTTTCGCTGAGTTTGTTTGTCTGTTTGTGTTTGTTGGTAAGAATCTAGGATTGGTGAATATTGGTTTTTGAGCAGAGAGATGAGATGCTTTCGTATTTGCCTGAAATGAGAAATGAAATGAAATGAAATGAGATCACAGTAATAAATGTATTCACTTGTGCCATTTCACTGAGAATCACAAATGTGAGCGTTTCTCAGCATACTACTACGTAAGTATAATACTTGCATATGCATTCATTTAGTGCAATATGCATATGACGTAACGTATGTGTAAAAATTCAATGAATTCATTTCAAAACTAGTGAAGTAACATAACGTACACACATATAGAAAAAACTGAATTGAAAAGCAAGCAAACAAGCAAAGTTTCCGTGGATATTCTGTTAAAGTTCACTGCTGCCGTTACTGCTAGTGAGCTGAGGGTGTTGCTGAAGTTGTTCACTTTCTTTAATTCAGTTCTGTTTTCACTGAATCCGACTGATAAATGGCATTACTGCTACTTACTCTGCCTTGTGGACAACGTAGACTTGTGAACGAGTGACTGAGTACGAAATGATGAATTTTGCATTGTGACGCGACTAGAATATGCGATTTTCAGTTGCAAACTTTTATATCCTCCACATATGATAGATCTAGCTACATATTATGTGAGAAGCATAATTTCTTAATGTTTCACGCACATTTTCTGTGTGTGTGCATTTGTGTATGTGTAATACATTATGCGTGATAATTTCACAACGTCATTCTCATCAATAGCCATTT
>JAPYMA010000769.1:0-13272 GCA_035041965.1 Anisakis pegreffii | reverse complement strand
GATCGTTTGCTGCTTTCAGGTCCCTCAACAACTGCGACAGCGATATATGGTCAAGTTGATTCGTTGCATGGATGTTACAAATCTCTTCATGCGCGCCTGTTTGTTCCTGAAGTTTATATGACATGATATCACCTCATTCTGGGCGTAAACCCAAAATCAGTAGCAGAATTAACATGATTAACAGGTCATCTCAATTCCAAAACTCGAACACTGTCTTAGCCCTAAACGTATGCTATGCACTCGATGCTTCATATCAACATATGTCTCAATGGTTTGTGTCCCCCAACACCAATGCCAACAGCTGTACAAAAACTGTTTCAGAGGGAGCCAGGGTGGAATTTCAAGAACACTAATTTGAGAATGCGTATCCACATCCTCAAACGGCATTTCGAGAATTCATAAAGCATAATGTTTACACTTTTTGTTGTTGTGGTGTAGAAGAACGACTTATTCAGTATGATTAATAGAGAATTGATAATAAATATAATTGAGCTGGTTATAAACAGAGTACGAATATTTGAAGACAATGTTAATATAAAATCACAAGGCCAATGCTGGCCGACTGAATGCTTCATTGTTAAATTGGATATAGTGATAGTGATTCCATCCTCTTTGTTCTTCGAACCGCCTTCTTCTATAGCCTTCGTATTTTCGTCTGTTCCCACGTGCCTAAAAGACCATATTTGTAGATAACATATTATGATACAGTTTCTTAGCTTTCAAACACGTAACCGAACAACGTGCATGATGACGTTTTATCTAAGACAGTTTGCCTAACGGCAATCTCCTTAGTGGCAATTTTGCCTAATTTCATTTTAAGTAACGAGCTTATTAGAACACCTTTACACAACGACGTTGGTGATTTTGATGGCTTCAATCAAAGTCAAGTTTCCAGCAATGAAGTTGCAAAGAACTTGCAAAGAAAAAAACGATCGAGTTATCACCTGTTAAAACGTGTATACATTTTTTAGGACACTCTACATATTTATTTTTCTCATTGTCATTATTTTCATTGATATTATTGCTATTATTATTACAATTATCATTATTTGTCATCACCCTTATTGTTGCTACCTTTATTATTGTCGTTAATGTTGTTATTATCATTGCTGCTATTGTTGTCATTATTATCGTTTTTATTGCTATTATTTTTATTATTTCTATTATTGTCAATACCATTTTTACTGTTTTTACCAAATACTTTATTGCTACCTCTGCTGTTCTTATGTGTTATTATTTATCAAACGTTGTTACTCTTATGAACATTGTTATCGTCAGCATTTTACTGCCTTTATGTATTTGGTTATGCATAATTAATACCAAATATCATTTTTTATTCTTATGGGAAATGTGTTGCGTATGAATCCAAACATAGTTCCTCGAAGAAGGCTGCTGAAGCAAACTGTCCGCCACCAGTGATAAAGATAGTCTAGACGTGCTGTTTGCCCCCTTGGCAAATTCATTGGTCAAAACTTGACTTTGATTAAACCAATCAAAATCACCTAAGTTGATGTGTCCATGTGTTCTAGTAATAGCCACGAGATGGAAATTTCCAACATATTGTGAACGCGTGCGTCTAACAATCTGACACGCTTCTTATAGTTAGGCAGCTCATTAGGCAAAATGAAATTAGGCAAAATTGTAATTAGGCAAGCTTTCTGTTAGGAAATGTGTCTTCAGGCAAACTGTCCTTAGGCAAAACGTCATTAGGCAGATTGCCCAGCCACGTGCCCTTGTTTGGTCTATTAACATGCATTTTATCCGACTACGTAGCAAAGATGCTGCATTTTCCACATGTTCTTCGTTGTGTTTTGATTTGAGGCATTCATTCAATTGGTATTTCGAGAATACATGAAGTATATTGTTTGCAATTGCATCTTTCGTATGAATTCGCAAATCCGTTATTGGTGTTATTGATCAGTTTAATTACCCAAGCTTGAGATAAAACTGTTTGAGCACAACGAAAGTTGCTAATCTTTACAACAACCACGATGTAACGTAATGTAACGTAATCCGGACGGGGGTCGGGTGGCTACAGTGGAGAATACAGGTCCGGGGATGAATGGTCCTTTTTTGAAGCTGGGGACCTAGACTACTTCGCTCATACAATACAATATAATATAAACAGGCAATCAGTATCACTGATCATAATGACGTTGACGTTGATAGGTCGTCGTATCGTACCGGTAGCTCGGTGCTGGCGGTCCGTCGAATACTTCCTCGAATTGGGAGGTTAATCTCCCTGAATATATTATGAGGCAGAGCCTCTCAGAATATATGGTGAGGCAGAGCCTCTCTGAATATATGGTGAGGCAGAGCCTCTCTGAACATATGGTGAGGCAAGGTCTTTCTGAATATATAGTGAGGCAGAGGCCTCTCTGAATATCGGTCGATTGGGTGAAATTCCAGAATGAACTGTATACAATAGCTCGCTCTTTTATACGTTTCGATTATCTAAGAATCCCACCCCTTTCCCAAGGGTTGGGGCGATGTTTGGGTTATAATCTTCTTAGCTGGCTTTTATCACATCTGACGTCTTTATCAGCTTATCCGATCTTTTCGATATTCGTGCGAAAATTCTGACGGTGTGAGTCATACCTTTTGCACGACACACGATGTCCATTAGCGAAAATGCACATTAGGCCAAATGACCACAGGTTCACGCTTTTGACAATTTTATCTGATTTGTTTGGTTCACCCATATACTCATCGGGAAAAGCACGGGATTTCATCGGATATTTCCGTTGTATGGGGATTCTCGACAATCCTGGAAAGGTAGAGGACAAACAGGGTGAGCAGGATCACAGAGAATGCGACTGGCAAGAAAGAAATTTGGATACGGGCAATAGTATCATGCCCGTCCCTGTTAAAACTTGTATCGTTGGGTGATATAATATATACTTCCGCAAGGTTCCTATGGAATCACCGATATTCCCACCCATGTTCCTGTAAAACCTATCACTACATGGAATAGAGATGTTATGAGATTCTATTCACTTCCTGAATCTCAGTCACGAGAGAATATTTTGTTGATGATTGTATCAGTTTGTTCAATAATCTGCTTAAACGATATCATATGCCTCATTAAGTATTCAGTTTTACTCGCAAACAAGTCAGTATGAATAAAATCCTGTGACAGTTAAGCCGTAGCGAGAGATAATCCGATATCTCGTTTATGGAATTGAATTGGTAACGACCACATTGATATTGATACCAGTGTTGAATATGACCAATATTGATATGTAATGATACAGAAGTCATACAGAGACAAAGTAGAGAACGAGAGAGAGAATTTAGGTGTAGCTCCTAACAAAACATCTGAAACCATGAGCACATTGTCATAGGCGTAACTCCACTAGTCGCTATGTGGTACTTCATTCTCTCAGTGGTTGCTCTTCACTCATTCGCAGGTAGAAATGTGTTTACCTTCCTGAAAATTCTGAAAATTGTCGATTAATTAATTCATTGTCATAAATGTGCGAAGTTCAGCTGGTGGTTATTATTGACAACTCAAGTACCGCTGTAAAAATCTCGTCGGAGCGAAATACAGTCACTATGGAAATGTTCCAATGCCATATCTACAAGAGTCTGAGGAAATCTGAGGAAAAACTATGTCTCATCATTTGCGGATTTCAGATCCTACAACAACAATCGTAACAGCCACAACAGATCAAAGGGATACACAACCCATCGGTAACTTACCCATTCTCCACTTCAATGTTCCATTTTTACACTACGAATATTAAAAGCAGATGGCATTGGACGAAAAACTGAACATTAATAGGAGAAATTGGGGGATTTAATGGTTCATTTGAACAGCACTTTTCAAACGCTGTACTCAGAACAATCACCTATGTGCACATGAGGAAATCTGGAGCATCCGCACGGCAATGTACTTTGAGTTCAAACAATTTAAAAATGAGTTAGGAAGCTGTTTGTCACGGAGCTGAGGCGAACTTCAATACCCCCATCCGATAGCTTTGACGTTATCAGATTGATTCAATAATACTGACATTTAGCGAAGTGAATTGCGCGCAGAATTCATCTTATGTAGCACTGTGAAATGTTCCCGCTAATTGTAAGATGATCATGAAGAAAATTAATTGCACAAAAAGGTTACAGAAAAACTTTTCGATGATAGTGAACCAAATTGTTGCTGAAAATTTTAAAACGTATGCTCTGTTGCGCAAACCTTTTGATGCTTGAACAACGTGCAACAAGATCGGATGAATTCGAAAATTTGAAATACAAGTGACTCAAAATGTTACGACGTTGCACTTTCCCCTTGAGAAAATCAAATGGTTATTATTACTAAAAACTCAGGTACCGTTTTGCGGATCTCATCTGAGTCAGTGATAATCGTTGTAGGGTGATATTTTTCATTTTTGAATGTACATTGAAGCTGAGGGAATTTATCGACAGGCGCATTATTACCATACTGATGATCGCTCTATTTTCCGAAGCAGAAATGTCCTGAAAGAACCGTTCGTCTTCCACTGTTTCCTATTTTCATATTTGATAATTTTTCGTCGCTGATGGGATTTCTGTGCGAATCGCACAGAAATGCCATAACCCAGCATACGAATATTACGGAACCACATCACCGAACAATCGAAGACGAAAGACTAACGACTTCTTGTGGATGATTTGCCAAGCAAGTTATACTCACATTTCAAAACAAACAACAAGACAATATTGGAAGTGTTGCAGCGGTATTTCGCTATTTCAGTTGATTGCTCGTCCTTCCCATCGGGTAAAAATCTGGACGGGGATGGGGTCTCCACTAACAAAGTCGAGGAGCAAATTGCGCGGGGAGGCGCTCCCCGCTTTGCCAATCGGGAACCCCGTTCCCCGACTAACACTAATTGAGACTACAAAGAATCAGAAATAATTCATCAGTAGAGATATTCCTACGATACGGACAGTCTCTCGTTTTCAATTGATTCCAATGAGTTGTTCATAGACTATTTCTTGTTTTAAAGTCCTCGAACAGCTGTGACAGCAGCAACTTATCAAGGTAATGCACTACTCAGATGTGACGAATCGCTTCGTTCACGTCCGTTCCATCATTCTGTTTCTAAGCAAGGACCCTACTTCCTGTGGTGCGAAAACCTGAAGTCTGATAGGAGAATTTGCAACAATTAACACTTCATTTGAATTTCAGCTCCCGACCATTGTCGCCGCAGACATCTACAATGCTGGATTACAGCCCGAACGAAAAGTCTGGGTAGTTTTCATCGCCGATGTCGACAGATGTACAATAACTGCGTACAAATGGATCGGGGTGAATTTCAGAAAAAGTGATTTGAGGAATCGTATCCATTTTCTTCAACGGAGCGGCCACCAATCATTCTTGGTGAAACTATTGCCACTTTGTGCTTTGTAGCCCATCAAACGGTTTTGATATTAAGGATGTAAAATTTAAATCAACGAAATCGTTTGTATCACTTTATTAGATTTGAAAAGGCACTTCTTCATATGGAGATGATATAGTGGGATATGGTGGAACTGCAAGCGATATTGATTTGGGATTTTCTTCGCGAATATTTTTAATGGTTCAGTTGTTGTGTGCTAATGAATGATTTTTCGGTATGATAATATTGTTTGACTCGCAAAAATAAAACTTCGTTAATCATAAACCCCTCGCTGATCTCCTTATTCTTTTCATCAATGCTATAACATGTGTAAGATAGAGAACGCAACATGTTCTGAACGACAACACACATCCATGTAAAAAAAACCAATATGACCACTTACTCTTTCCATCAATGTGAGGCGTTTTCAGAGCTAATCGCAGGAAAATCTGCAGAACACGTAGGTCTCGTCAAGCATACTGCTGAAGGTGGGATCGAGGGATTTGGACGAATCGTAGATGCTTAATGATGAATCTCTCCGGTGCTCCCAGAGGCTTTCAATTCAAGATTTTCGATACATATCCTCCTTGTGCAGTAGGCCAAATGCTCGTTAAGTCAAATACCAATTAGTCATATGTTCATAGGTTCACGTTTTTGACACTTTTATCTAATTGTAAGAACACATCCATCGGATAGAGTTAAGTAACGAATAGAGTTAAGTAACACCGAGCTAATATCTGGGGAAAATTCCAGATTCTACCGCAAGTTTCGTTGGACGAGCATCACGACAATTCCAGAAAGGCCGGTGACCAAATAAGGCGGTCACGGACTCCGAGAATGCAGCCGGCCCGAAAAAACAGTTGGAGACGGGCAGTCCTGTACGGAAATTGCGATGTTGCCCTGAAATTTTCGGTTCCCATCAATACACTGTTATGCTTATCGTTGTGAAACATTTTGTCGTTGGGTATAAGGCAAAAAACCTTGATGAGTATGGAGAGACGGAGGGATGCTACACTTAGAAGACTTGGGAGAAGTGTTTGATGAAAGAACAATAGTACAATACGCAACAGTAATGTTGATCACTGAATCGCTGTGTCGAGGGTACCGAATTGCGATGATCGTTGACAGAATAACGAGTTGAGATATTATTGAGCAATTATTCACTCCCTAAATCCAAATCACGGGGGAACGATTTAGTTGATTATAATGTTAGTTTGTTCATAAATGCGCATCAAAGATGTCACGTGCGTCATGAAATATTCCATTCTACTCGCAAACAATTTGGTATCAACAATATAAAGCGACAGTTAAGCCACCATAGCGCGAAATAATCTGACATCGCATTTACGGAGTTGAATTGGTAACAATAATATTGACACCGATAGCAATGTTGAATGCAGCAATATTGATATGCAATACCAATGAGTAAGTGGTGAAGAAAAATTTGCTATGCATAATTTCAATGCTTCGGAAGACGTGCGCATTCTCACAAACATTACTTTCTCGCTCAGGATGTGGTGCTTCCTACTCTCCGTGGTTATTATAAAATTGTTTTCCGGTAATTATCTGACTTTCACTTAAATCCTTGTCATCAACTGATAATTGTTACAGTCAGTTCAGGTGCCGTTCTACGAGTCACATTTGAGTCAGTGATAATCACTGGATGGAGATATGTTCCAATAATGAATGGATAAGGTAGGTGAGGGAATTTATCACCCGGATGTTATCATCATTTGGATGGTCTGTCATGTTCCTGAAGCATAATTGACTTCATCTTCGATCGTTTGCTATTTTGAGGTCCGTCAGGAACTGTGACAGCGATAAATGATCAAGGTGGTTCGCTGCTCGGATGTTACAAATCCCTTCAAGTGCGCCTGTTCGGTCCTGAAGTTTAAATGACATGATACCACTTCATTTTGGGCATTTTGCATTTTTTTTGATTTTTGGATTTGAGATGACCTGTTAATCATGTTAATTCAACTATCGATTTTGGGTTTACCCCAAAATGAAATATGATTAATAAAGAATTCAGAATAAATATAATTGAGCTGGTTATAAATAGAGTACGAATATTTGAAGACAATGTTAATATAAAATCACAAGGCTTATCCTGGCCGACTGAATGCTTCATTGTTAAATTGGATATAATGATACTGATTCCACCCTCTTTGTTATTCGAACCGCCTTCTTTCATAGCCTTCTCATCTTCGTCTATTCCCACGTGCCTAAAAGTCCATATTTGTAGATAACATATTATGATACAGTTTCTTAGCTTTCAAACACGTACCCGAACAACGTGCCTGATGACGTTTTATCTAAGACAGTTTGCCTAACGGCAATCTCCTTAGTGGCAATTTTGCCTAATTTCATTTTAAGTAACGAGCTTATTAGAACACCTTTACACAACGACGTTGGTGATTTTGATGGCTTCAATCAAAGTCAAGTTTCCAGCAATGAAGTTGCGAAGAACTTGCAAAGAAAAAAAAAACGATCGAGTTATAACCTGTTAAAACGTGTATACATTTTTTAGGACACTCTACATATTTATTTTTCTCATTGTCATTATTTTCATTGATATTATTGCTATTATTATTACAATTATCATTATTTGTCATCACCTTTACTGTTGCCACCTTTATTATTTTTAGGCAGCACATTAGGCAATATGAAATTAGGCAAAATTGTAATTAGGCAAACTGTCAGTTAGGAAATTTGTCTTCAGACAAACTGTCCTTAGGCAGAACGTCATTAGGCAGATTGTCCAGCCACGTGCCCTTGTTTGGTCTATTAACATGCATTTTATCCGACTACGTAGCAAAGATGCTGCATTTTCCACATGTTCTTCGTTGTGTTTTGATTTGAGGCATTCATTCAATTGGTATTTCGAGAATACATAAAGTATATTGTTTGCATTTGCATCTTTCGTATGAATTCGCAAATCCGTTATTGGTGTTATTGATCAGTTTAATTACCCAGGCTTGAGATAAAACTATTGGAGCACAACGAAAGTTGCTAATCGTTACAACAACCACGATGTCCATTAGAGAAAATATACATTAGGCCAAATGACCACAGGTTCACGCTTTTACAATTTTATCTGATTTGTTTGGTTCACCCACATACACATCGGGAAAATTACGGGATTTCATCGGATATTTCCGTTGTGTGGGGATTCTCGACGATCCTTGAAAGGTTGAGGACAAACAGGGTGATCAGGATCACAGAGAATGCGACTGGCAGGAAAGAAATTTGGATACGGGCATTAGTATCATGCCCGTCCCTGTTAAAACTTGTATCGTTGGGTGGTATAATATATACTTCCGCAAGGTTCCTATGAAATCACAGATATTCCCACCCATGTTCCTGTAAAATCTATCACTACTTGGAATAGAGATGTTATGAGTATCTATTCACATCCTGAATATCAGTCACGAGAGAATAGTTTGTTAATGATTGTATCAGCTTGTTCAATAATCCGCATAAACGATATCATATGCCTCATGAAATATTCCATTTTACTCGTAAACAAATTGATATGAATAAAATCTTGTGACAGTTAAGCCGTAGCGAGAGGTAATCCGATATCTCGTTTAGGGAATTGAATTGGTAACGACCACATTGATATTGATACCAGTGTTGAATATGACCAATATTGATATGTAATGATACAGAAGTCATACAGAGACAAAGTAAAGAACGATAGAGAGAATTTAGGTGTAGCTCCTAACAAAACATCTGAAACCATGAGCACATTGTCATAGGCGTAACTTCATTGGTCGCTATGTGGTGCCTCATTCTCTCGGTGGTTGCTCTTCATTCATTCGCAGGTAATTTTGAAAACTGTCGTTTACTTGATTCCCTGTCACAGTGTGCGAAGTTGAATTGATGGTTATTCCTGACAACTCAAGTACCGTTCTAAGAATCTCATCTGAGTGAAATACAGTCACTATGGAGATGTTCCAATGCTATATCTACAAGAAGTTGAAGAAACTTATCGTTTGAGATTTTTTAAAACCATATGGATGGTCGCTCTATTTTCTGGACCATAACTGAGTTATTCTTCTTCTGTTGATTACTTTTTTTCAGGTACCTCAACAACTGTGACGCTAACAGCTCATCAAGGTAAAGTGATAAATTCTTTCATCTGGCAAATCCCTCAATCACGCCCGTTTCATTTCCCACTTTCTAATGTAGATCAATGACACTCTCTTCTCTTGCGACGAAAACTTGAATTCACATGCAAGAATTTAGAATAATTAATAGTCCATTTGAATTTCAGCTTCGGAACGTTGTAATCGCAGATATCGACAATGTTATACTGTTTCCAGTGGTAAAGATGATGATCATGCTGGTGGCGGATGTCAACAGCTGTACACAATCTGTATGCGAGGATATCAAGGTGAATTTCAGAGAAATAGATCAGAAGATACCAACAACTCCTGTCATCGCAGCGACTACTAAAACAGTTAGTAGGGAACAATAACTGCGCTAAAATTTAGAAAAACTTTCCATGGTAAAAATGAAATGCACTGCTGCTGGATTTTACGTTTCAGTGAGCGACGCGCACAAATTCCATGATGCCGAGTGGATGATGTAACCAAATCGACGCAATAATATAGGCATGAGCGATCAGCAATTGCAATTGAAAATTGAGGACACAAGCAGGTTCGCAAACCTATCCTTCATCATATGCAAATTTCAGATCCTACAACACCAACCGCTGGTTCATTTGAACAGCACTGTTCAAACGCTGTATTCAGAACAATCACCTTTGTGCACAAGACGAAATCTGGAGCATCCGCACGGCAATGTACTTTGAGTTCAAACAATTTAAAAATGAGTTAGGAAGCTGTTTGTCACGGAGCTGAGGCGAACTTCAATACTCCCATTCGACAGCTTTGACGTTATCAGATTGATTCCATAATACTGACATTTAGCGAAGTGGATTGCGCGCATATTTCATCTTATGTAATGTGACTTCTTCCCGTTAATTGTAAGATGATCACGAAGAAATTTAATTGCATAAAAAGGTTACAGAAAAGCTTTTGGATGATAGCGAACCAAATTGTTGCTGAAAATTTTAAAACGTACCTTCTGTTGCGCAAACCTTTTGATGCTTGAACAACGCGCAACAAGATCGAATGAATTCAAAAATTTGAAATACAAGTGACTCAAAATGTTGCGACGTTGTACTTTGCCCTTGCGAAAATCAATTGGCAAATACCGTTTTGCGGATCTTATCTGAGTCAGTGATAAATCGTTGTAGAGTGATATTTCTCATTTTTGAATGTACAAGGAAGCTGAGGGAATTTACCGACAGGCGCGTTATTACCATACGGATGATCGCTCTATTTTCCGAAGCAGAAATGTCCTGAGAGAACCGTTCGTCTTCGACTGTTTCTTATTTTCATATTTGATAATTTTTCGTCGCTGGTGGGATTTGTGTGCGAATCGCACAGAAATGCCATAACCCTGCATACGAATATTACGGAACCACATCACCGAACAATCGAAGACGAAAGACTAACGACTTCTTGTGGATGATTTGCCAAGCAAGTTGTACTCACATTTCAAAACAAACAACAAGACAATATTGGAAGTATTGCAGCGGTATTTCGCTATTTCAGTTGATTGCTCGTCCTTCCCATCGGGGAAAAAACTGGACGAGGGTGGGGTCTCCACTAACAAAGTCGAGCAGCATATTGCGCGGGGAGGCGCTCCCCGCTATGCCAATCGGGAACCCCGTTCCCCGACTAACACTAATTGAGACTACAAAGAATCAGAAATAATTCATCAGTAGAGATATTCCTACGATACGGACAGTCCCTCATTTTCAATCGATTCCAATGAGTTGTTTATAGACTATTTCTTGTTTTCAAGTCCTCGAACAGCTGTGACAGCAGCAACTTATCAAGGTAATGCACTACTCAGATGTGACGAATCGCTTCGTTCACGTCCGTTCGATCTCTCTGTTTCTAAGCAGGGACTCTCTTCCTGTTGTGCGAAAACCTGAAGACTGATAGGAGAATTTGCAATAATTAACACTTCATTTGAATTTCAGCTCCCCAACATTGTCGCCGCAGATATCGACAATGCTGGATTACAGCCCGAAGGAAAGGTCTGGGTAGTCCTGATCGCCTATGTCGGTTTATGTACGATAACTGCGTACAAATGGATCGGGGTGAATTTCAGAAAAAGTGATTTGAGGAATCGTATCCAATTTCTTCAACGGAGCGGCCGCCAATCATTCTTGGTGAAACTATTGCCACTTTGTGCTTTGTAGCCCTTCAAACGGTTTTGATATTAACAATAAGGATGTAAAATTTAAATTAACGAAATCGCTTGTATCATTTTATTAGATTTGAAAAGGCACTTATTCATATGGAGATGATATAGTGGGATATGGTGGAACTGCAAGCGATACTGATTTGGGATTTTCTTCGCGATCATTTTTAATGGTTCAGTTATTGTGTACTAATGAATGATTTTTCGGTATGATAATATTATTTGACTCGCAAAAATAAAACTTCGTTAATCATAAACCCCTCGCTTATCTCCTTATTCTTTTCATCAATACTATAGCATGCGCAAGATGGAGAACGCAATATGTTCTGACCGACAACACACATCCATGTTGAAAAAGCCAATATGACCTCTTACTCTTTTCATCAATATGAGGCGTTTTCAGAACTAATCGCGGAAAAATCTGCAGAACACGTAGGTCTCCTCAAACGCACTGCTGAACGTAGGACCGACAGATTGGGCGAATCGTAGATGCTTAATGATGAATCTCTCCGGTGCTCCCAGAGGCTTTCAATCCAAGTTTTTCGATACATAACATCCTTGTGCAGTAGGCCAAATGCTGGTTAAGTCAATCGGGGCAATTGTTCATAGGTTCACGTTTTTGACACTTCTGTCTAATTGTATTAATTTCTGGGGGAAATTCGAGATTCTACCGGAAGTTTCGTTGGACGGGGATCACGACAATTCCGGAAAGGCCGATGACCAAATAAGGCGGTCACGGACTCCGAGAATGCAGCCGGCCCGAAAAAACAGTTGGAGACGGGCAGTCCTGTACGGAAGTTGCGATGTTGCCCTGAAATTTTCGGTTCCCATCAATACACTGTTATGCTTATCGTTGTGAAACATTTTGTCGTTGGGTATAAGGCAAAAAACCTTGATGAGTATGGAGAGGCGGAGGGATACTACACTTAGAAGACTTGGGAGAAGTGTTTGATGAAAGAACAATAGTACAATACGCAACAGTAATGTTGATTACTGAATCGCTGTGTCGAGGGTACCGAATGGCGATGATCGTTGACAGAATAACGAGTTGAGATATTATTTAACAACTTGTTGCAACTAGACTGTCGCAAAAATATCACATCATACAAAATCACGTCACTATAATAAATCTACACAAAATATCACATCATTACAAATTACAACACCACATCATGCACCTAACCAACACCTTATGCCTCTTATCTCATCTTATCTTATCTCAAATCTTACACCACAATCCTTTCATAATATTTGCTTGAATCAATGCTCACCCACATTCGTAGCAGTCGGTTGCTCGACCGATCTCTTCACAAATTATTATTTCGTTTTACAAATTGTATCTCATTTACCTTTCATTCTAGCACACCACAATTTGTTTCTCGTTTCTTATTTCGTTTCAATTACAATAGTTCGTATTTGTTTAGCTACTAAACTTAGTTCACAATAGGTCACGTAGTCGTAGTAAATCGCGTAGTCGTGTTGTTATCGTTGTAATTACAAGGGTTTAATTACCCAAGTTTGAGGTCTGGAAAGGCAAATCGAAGACGATATTTCAATCCAAGCAAATCAACAACCAAGCCTTCAAGTCCCAAATCCAATAAATCAAACCAAATCAAATTCAATCCCAATCACC
>JAPYMA010000768.1:0-25815 GCA_035041965.1 Anisakis pegreffii | reverse complement strand
GCAGCGTTCGATTGCATTATTGCTAACCGTTGCCAGTGGCCACTGGTGAATATAACCTCATCTGCAACTTCAACTTTCGTCATTCACTCTCTTCTCTTCTAAATGGAATGCAATTCAGAGTTGCCTTCTTCGATCATCATCGTGAAATCTACGGCTCTCTGGTTTACTGAAAATGTCATCTCACAAATGATCACAAAAAATATTGCTGAATTTTTAGCATTAATAGTCTGTAGACATGACTGTTGAATGGCCACTATAACAGTTCAATTAGAAGCTTTCTATCTGAAATGAATTTCCCATGGATTTTGACGACTTCAATGAGATTGACCTTTCGCAACATTTTCAACTAATACCCTGAGTGATCCATTAATTTTGATCATAACGAATTCATAGTCGAGCAAAAAGCTGTACGCAGCAATCATTAGGACAAAAGCAGAGCAACAATAATACCCTCGAAATCAGCTGATGGATGATTGAGATAAGTAGCAAAAGTAACCCATGCTTTTTAGAATTTCAGTGACTGTTCAAATGGAATGAAACACTGACATCTGTGATATGGAATGCTCCGCAGAGGTGTGAAAACAAATATTTTATTGAAGACAAATCAAGACAAATGTATTCTCATTAATTTTCTGTTAATTACACAAATTCATTGATGTAACTATAACTGGCGATGTCCATAGTGCTCACTGCATACACATGTGAACATTGTGACATTTTGTACGGTTCATTGATCAGAACATTATGGTCAACTCACCAAATTCATTTGCTCGCACACATCATCCATTTTGGTGGTGGGAAAGTGGATTTCGATACACTGTAATGAGTGAGAATGCTATTGGAATTATGCGAGGCATTTATTTCTAAGGCATTGCTCGGTTTGTTCATCCATAACATTGCATATGAGGAGTCCATTTTGGGCTCGGATCTCAAAATTCATGAATTAAACTGAAATTAAGATTGAACGATTCAAAAAATTAGACTGAAGTTGAAGTATTTGAACCAGGCAATATGTTGGTTGAGATATTTAACATGTGGTTTCGATTTCTTTTCGATGATTTGGTTGCATTTGAAGACGATTGGCATTTCGATCACAAATGATTTTGCGGAATTTCATTGTCATATATTAAGGCAAATGTGACGATTCGACGATACAAGTTGGAAAATATTTGAATAATTCCAAATATCATCGACTTCAGAGTTGAGCAAAAAAATGTTCGTTTTTGACGTGAATCTCAGGTTTTTCCTTTCTAAAATTTTGATTTCATAAAAATATCACTGACAGCCAGTAAGCAGATATTTAAGCAGAGCATTTCACAATTCTCAAAACCGTTAGTTTTGATGCGTCATTTGTTGAGTTAGGAACCATCTTATTCAATTCTGATCGCTTCACGATACTGAGCATATTTTTATGTTAAAATGATATCTTAAAGCAGAAATAAAAGAATTAAACGTCTATTGAACGTTTAGAAAAGCTTCCCTTAGATTCTATAGAGCAAGACATACGTATCCTCATATCCTTGTTCAGCACAGCCATCCTCTTCGCTATGATTCGTCGAAACAGCTAACATAATCCATTCACTTAATCCCATAATGATCGTCATCAGTTGTAAATATGACTCCGTGCAATATGACACCCGAACAGAAATAATCTAATAATAATAATAGTGATCACGAAGAACAAAAAAACGGATATCCGTTAGTGTTATAATCAGTAAGTCATCCAGCACTAATTCACAACGATTACTTCGATACTATTTCTGAACGCAGTGCTTATTGTTTCTTGATCAATCACTGATCAATTTACTGATCAGTAAACTGATCACTGATTGACACTGATTACTTTCTGAGTATATTATGAAATTGATACTGATCAGTTCCATATTTGCTCTCCCACTTCAGGGTGAACAATTTTATGATGTTGAGGCAGTGAAACGCTTGTTCGTCTGCGATAATTTTATTCAACTACAATTTTTTTAAGATCTGTAATATTTTACGGTTATATTATGATATTATAAATATGCTAGCTTTATAGGTTACAAATCCGAACACAGCTCTAAAACTGAACGTCTTTTAAAAAGTGCCTCAAAAGGTAGAGGAGACATGAATCGACAGTAAACATAAACTGCATTTCAAGCATTTCTAACGTATCACATAAAATATCGTTAGTTACGAGAACGGAATAAATGATAAAACAACGAACACGATTACCAATTTTGTTTTGAGTGATGGATTAGTTACGAATCGAATAAAACTGAATTATAAAAGAATTAATAATATATAACTTACAGACAACTAAGACCGTATGACTAAAACTATTATAGAATCAACGCACAAAATCAGCGAAAAACAATAAGAGTAATGATGGACATATTGGAAATATATCAGCAAAAGCTTCGAAACAATTCCATCACCCTGAATTTTTGCGAGTTTCCTCCTTTCTCAGCCTTATTTGCAACAGTTTGGGGTAATACGAAGCAAATTCCAAAAATATTAACAACTTGCTGATATATAACTCAACACAACGCAAAAATTGTGTCACATCAATGTAAAACATCAAAGATTAATTTTACACATTGCAATATACTATACCAGATGTACGCACAACGTGAAAAGAGACACTGAAATGCAGCGTTGCTCGGAACTATCGAAAAAATATCGAAGATGGCCAAACACAAATAAAATATCTTAATATCACCACAACATATTCAAATTATATCACAACATTTCAAGAGTACACATCGCGACAAATATAATACTATTTTACAGTGGTACTATTCATTGTGTACAGGAGTTCATTACAAATAAAACTCATCAAAAACAATACGAATCGTCAAAGTGATCAATCTCATCGACACATTTTCATTTCATCTCGAATCAATAACTGATTGTTTGGCACTAAACTCTAACTTCAGAACCTTACTACCGAATGGTAAACAGAACCGAAACTGCGAATGCAGCCTTATCTTGTCCTTATCTTGAAATATATACAATCTCTCAAAATTTCAGTCCCGACTACACACTAGATCAAAATTGTTTGATGGCATCGAAGGTTGGGATCTCGCTCTTAAGAAACTTAATAAATGAGTGCGCTCTGCATAGTACAGAAGGCAATATCATGACCAACCGACCGTACCTCATTCACTCCAACTTTCTTTTCCAGACAAGGAATTTTTGCTCATCAAATATTTGAAAACTCATTAAATATGCGTCGATTCAACTTTCAATTAAAACTCATTAGGTTCACAAGAGAACGGAAACAAGTCGTAGTAAAATGCAACATTTTTACAGCGTAATATATGTATATTCACTGAAAATGTTACTAATTTAGTAACAAGCACATTAAATAACATTAAAACTCGTAACAATGGTAATTATAATCATAACAACAATAATGGTAAATGAGACCAACAAATAGATTAGAGTCAACAGTAAAAACGATGAACGCGGGCGGTATCATCACTGAACACCCATCGGTGCGTTGCTTCATCAGAATACAGCACTGAGCACTTTACGGCTCATTTAACTGTACATCACGAAATTTGGTTGATTTCATCACGAATTGCATTTAAGAAACTGATCACGGATTCGATTTTTTCAACTTTAATTTTCTGATAATGAATATTTTCGACGTTCTGTTTCAATTTTTACGCACTTATCAATCAATTCCTATTGTCCCCATTCTCATACAACATTTTTGTATCCCTCGAACCAATTCAGCAATTCATGAAAAATTCAATTGCCTCTGGCCATAAACTCCTTGGAAATCTCGAAATTTCCGGTATTTCTTCATCGGTCTCCTTGGTCGCAGACTGAAAATATTTTCAATAAGTAGCGAAATACTTGTTGAAATGATAAAATAACGATGAAACAATCGGAATTTTGAAATGAATTGTGAAAAAATAACCTTCAAAAAGTCAGCCATGATATGAGGATTGAGCGTTTGATGGATCAAATCAATGGCCGATTTGTTCTGATAACAAATCGCAATTAAAGTTGGCATAAATTCGGCGAGTAATTGAACATTCGAGAAGTACTTTAATGGCAACATACACAATTGCATCAACAGTGAACGTTGCCAACCAAATAAACAAAGCATCTGAAAGATGATCGTTGACGCTGAATGTCAAAATGACCGAGCACGTCTAGAGAGCATTATATGAGCCCTTTGAAGACGACGGCAATGAACAATATTCTGTTTCTGTTCAGAAAAAACAATCAATTGAAACGCAATGCTGATAACAACGATAATAATTTTAAAAAATGATAATAGTAACAATAAAATAATAAAAGTAATAACTGACCTGTGACCTAACACCGAGACTAGCAAAATATCCAACAGCGAAAATGAGTTGTCGAGTGAAATTCGATGAATTTAGAACAAGCACCTCATTGGATTTCAATGTTGATGATTGAGTGTTAATGACATTGAAATCATTCTCGGTCTGTGATGAGAAGCAGTACGAGAATATGTGTATTAAACGCAGTGATAGCTCACTCTCATTAACACACTCCTAAATTGCACATCTCTTTTATTCACACAAGAATTTTTTGATTAATTTTCAAAAAGACTTCATTTACAACAACTGAATCACAACAAACCTTTGCTTGAGCCGGTTCCCGTTTCACCAGAATGCAAAATAAATTCGCCAAAGTGAACGTAAGTAAACGAAAAGCATTGATGTCAAATTGTTGTGGTTGCTGAACTGCACTCGAAGGTATGTTTGATAACGGAGCCACTGAACGCATCGCATTATCGCTATCGACATTTGTCAACTGCGGTGCTGAGATTGACAGCAGATAATTTGATATCAGCGATCCGTTGCTTATCAGACTATATATTCGACATATCAGCGCATCCACTCCAACGCGAATCACTCTCCTAAATCATTACTTCTATTGTCACTCTTATTTCTACCATGATTATTTCAATTATTCTATCATTGAAGAGTTTCAAAATAAATTTGTCCATTATTATGAAATATTTATTAAGTTAATGTGAATGCTGAAATGGTGGTCAGTTAGAAATACTATTCATATTTATTAGTTAAGAGATGACACGTTCGTGACTGACTAATAAAACTATAAATCAGAACGGATTTGAGCTTACGGAATAAAGGATATGCTTTTATCTGATCGCGTTCCTTCATCACTGTCCAATGACGATAATTGCGTTGCTCTGCAAACGATTTTTAAAGTGGTTTCTTTAAATTTCACGAATCGGAATTTTCATCGCTAAGCCAAATTCAACGAATGATTATTATTAGCTGAATCAAGTGTTACTTGGCCTCAGAGCCGCACAGGGTTTATGCCAAAAACATGGCATTTCATAAAAAAGATGCTAAAAATTTAACTGTCAGTCTCTGAAATGTTTACGATTCTGACTAATACACTGACGAAAAAATAATATTACCAACAATAATGATTACAAAATAAGAATAATAATAGCAATAAGGAAAGAAATTGCAACAAATAATGCATACGGTTTGCTGATATTGAAGGTGTTGAGAGTTTCATCAAAAGCGCATACCAAATCAATGATATTACAAAACGGTAATAGATACTGATTACTGTCGACAGCAATCGTCCAACGCAAATAATATTTTGAACCACAATTTTTGATAAATTGCGACAGTAACTCACCGAATCCATTCAGTATCATCATACTAAAATGATTATTCATTCACACATAACCCACTGACTGCATTATACTCACATTGAAATGTGACATTGAATACTTCTGCGAACTAATACAAGCCATCATGATACTAAACGTAATTATGAAAGAAAAATAATTTTAAAAAAGATTATTAAACGACCACTGATTTAGTAACTCGTATGTTACCACTTCAAGTCTTATAAAACTTTTGCTTGGAACCCGATGGCATACAAAATGAAATCATTCAATGATTCCTTGAATGAATTGATGGTCTATTAAAAAAACAAATAATGAATAAATCCACAGCAAAAAACTCACTTTGTGATCATTTTGAAGCGATTTGCGTTATTACGCAAAAACGTGTCCATGGTCGTACTGCTGTCACTAATATCACTGTTATTGTTGTTCGTTGTATTCGACACATTTTGAGTGTTGCAGATCGATGACGATGGAATGTTTCTGAATAAAGTGGACAGGATCGAACTCAGCAAAGAGCACTGCTCCAACAGATTCAGTCCAGTTTCAGAGGTGATTCGCGATGTTTGCGATGAAGTCGATGAAGTCTCCTCAGTTGCTGTCGTTGCCACTGATGATGAACTCTTGTCGCTCAATAACAACTAAAACTTATAGCTCTGAGATTATTATTTCACCTTCTCTTCAACTTATCGAAATTCTCTCACACATACACAAAAAAAAACTGCCATCACATTATCACGACAGTACTTGACCTATAGGATAACCACAATACACATGAATATCGGTAAGATAATTACGTACTGCTGTACAGTATGTATGGGTATTATAATGAATAGAAACATTCTGTTTGCGAGGATTCTGAACAGAATCGAAACATCCAACAATAAATATACTTTTGACAAAAATTACTGAATAATGGATGCGAAAATAGAAAATTAAAAAAGCGACCTTAAATTTGATGGAGAATGAATCGAGCAAAATGATCATATTGATACCACAAAAGATTCGATTACGAATGTACTGATCCAATGCAACGATAACTTTGAGCAGTGTTAAAACCTTACATAACGCTCTGCAACTTTTCAAATCATCTCTTACACGCAACAGAACAAAACTGTCAGATCATGTTCTGACTGACTCTAGCTCAGAATTTTGAAGCAACAAACTCTCCAAACTACATCTGATAAAGAAAAGTTATGATATTGTGAAAATGCGTTCATATTTTCTCAAATCACAACAGATCAGTTTGAAAACTGGTCGATTTATTTCCAAAAAGTTTTTCTTACTTTAAAAAAAAAGCGGATTAAAGAAGTTTACTCACAAAAAGTTCAAAACCTATATTCAAAGATGAAACACACTCTGCTGATTCGTACTCTCATGCAATTCTTGCAGCGTTACAAAAATGCACTTGGAAAACGAATAAAAATGAATTATGAAAATAACTGAACAATTATTTGATTATTCAAATAATTGTTCAATAATCAAACCAAAATCACTCAATTACAAAACAAATCAATCAATCAATCAACCTATTCGGCAATAAGGTATCACCATTCGAAGCACACGAAATCAACGCAATCAACGTGTCCAGCACACCACTTCGACACACCACTCGTAACATCTCTTCACGTTTTTGCTCCTTAATCATCACTCATCACAAATAATAACAGATAATTTGATAACATATACAAGTCGGATCACAGCCTGGCTCATGCTCACAACATTAATGATATTGGTCGTGAGTTCAATTCGCGTTCGCGAAGGAAAGTTTTGCTCGAAACCTAGTGGTGTACCAATATCATCACTCATCACTTATCCATCTCGAATCTCAACCACGCAACAACAAATAATCTCATGATCGAAACAATCGAAACCGACTTAAAAATAACCGCAAATAGCAAAACAACCCACCGAATCGTTTGACGACGACAACAATCGATCCATCTCAGAGACGGATCGCTCGAACGCATGCATATCGCTATCAGAAAATGACGTATTGCTGCTTCCATTTCGATAAAAAGATTCTTTGATGATGCCATTTGAGTACTCACTCAATACACTCTCCTCATAGACACTCCCAATCACTCGCGATATTTGACGAAGCATTCGGTCAACACTAAACTGATTTTATTCAATAAATGAACAAAAATTTATTCACGTCAAAAATGTGAATGTATAAATAAAAACATTTCGGAAGAATATTTGTGATGAGCAAAACGTGAACAAGTGTCATCGAGATATTTTCCGAATGTGGCACACACAAAAATGCTAAACTTACAAGAATCGGCAATCTCTTATCGAAAATTCAATACCTACCATCATTGATTATGAATTCAGTCAGAAATCAAAAAGATGGAATAAATGAAGAGTCAAAAGAACAACCTCGTTTTACCACTGCCCTTGTCCTGAAGTTCCGTCTTTTCGCGATCTTTTATAAACAAATCGAATTCTTTCGATCTAAATATGCAAACAACATGGTCCAGTAATAATGTTCATATTAATCATAACAATAATAATAATAACAACTGCAACTAACAGTAACAATGATAGTAACATCAATAATAATAATAATAATAATAATTAAATTTAACCTAGCGATAAACTTCTGTCGAATCCGCAAACGTTTCTTCTTTACCGTTGAACTATTCACCTTCTGATAATCGTTCTCATTTTGCACATCGTCATCCACATCGTCACATTTTATATCAGCTTCTCCTATGCACGTTTCCAAATCCAACTTCTGAAATGATAATAACAACTGAAAGTGTTTCACGAGATACAAAACATACGTATTACAGAGGGCACTACAATGGGTTCAATGAGACAATATTATTGAATAGATCAAATCTGCATCGAGTTTAAAAACTTAAATCAAACCTATTGGATAGTTCGGAAACTTACCAGATTCTCATGATTCACATCAGTTATTTGCATACTCTTCATCGATAAGTGCACATCACTGAGCATGTGTGCCATTAGATTCAAATCGTTCTTCAACTGCAATTTCATTAATTCAACACTTCAAACTGATACCGAGAATACAACGGAATTTTTTTGAATTGAATGAAACTTAAAGTTATTTTTAAAAACCTGTAAACTTTCAATAAGTGATTCAGTCAGACTAAATGATCCTGAATCTGATGAAGCTTTAAAAATTCGTTTACATCACGAGAAGACAATGCAAACAATGTCACAAATCAGCACATAAAGATGCATAATACTCCAAATAAAAATTATGTCAAAAATGATTAATTTAAATCTTTCCTATGTAAATGCAATAAACAATACGCACCTCTACATTGCATAAATTACACTTTTTCATGACACTAGTATTGCTGTTGTTAACATTGTTATTATCATCGTTACTGTTCGTTTTGTCATTGCCACAATACGTGATCACATTATCACCAACGCAATAGTGAATATACTCAATTTCGGATGGTAACTGCGTGAAATCGGCGAGGGTCGTGATCGTTTCGAACGGTCGTGGACTGCTCAATTCAACGGCGCGTTGCTTCACTTGCTTCAGAGTTTGCTCGTAACGGCGCTGACTGTCTTCTTGCTGCAACATTGTTGGCGATTCATTTTGATTCATTGATATCATAAACTGATTATAATCAATTGGTGACGATAACGATACCATTATCTCATTTCACGTTCTTTTTAAAAGACATGCAAATATAATAGCAAGACAATATGAATTTTAGAGAGTAAATGAAGTTTGTATAGAAAACAGTAAACAATGAACGAGTAACCAACCTTTTGAATGATTTTCTTCATCAACTTTTCACTTTCAGCCGCCTCAATTGCTTTCTTTTCAGCTATTCGTTCGCTATGTTGCCTAAAATTTTATGTGTGTCCCCATAAATCTCTATCCACGATAATATTCGCCATAACATTGACAATATCAATTAATGACAATACAGAGACGTAAGTAATAAAATGACAACGATAACAGTCATAGTAACAACCAAAAAACGAACTGCTGTTTCTGCTTCGCAAAAGAAACCCTCTCCCGTTCGTGCTCGACCCGTTGTGCCTTCATCAACAACTGACGTGCATTCTTCTTTTCGACTTGCTCTCGCAATCGCTCAGTTCGTTGCTTCAATATACATTTTATTTCTAACTCCTATTCGTTTTCTTAAATAATTCAAAATACAAATTCTCAATCTGTTTCATACCACTCATTCTCAACATCATGAAACTATATGAATAGAACAATCACTATCCTACTGCATCACAAAAACTGTCTACAACAGCACAACACAAAACATGAAATCAACAATAATACTAAATAAGTATTGATCACTATCGATGGAAGATTACTAGTAATGTTATCAATATTAAGAACAATACTAATAACAATGATAATAATAAAAATAATACAATACAAACTCATACAATTTCAGCGATCTTTCGTCTCTCCTCAACTGCAGCTTCTTTCGCTGCTTTCTCTTCATTTTTCTTGGCCCTTTCTGCAGCCAAATTGTTCATTCTGTGTTCCCATCCGAGATTCTTCGCCATCACGTCGTGTCTCATATTATCTGCTTCCATTGAATTTATGAACTGAATCTCCATCACCTTCAATACATCACATAAACTATGAATCAATCATATCATATACATAACATAACATCGTTATTTTATTTGGACATCAAGTGGTTGTTTTGTCAATCGCTGTGAGCGATCGCCGGAATATTTATTTTATTAAATTCATGATTATTTATTGGATTGATATTTGGCTATGATTAATTATGCAGAGTATTCACGGCAACTAATTAATTACTCGGTTGTGTTCGGTTGGTCTGCTCGCCTAGCCAGCGGGATGGCGTAAATTGAGGTTAAAACAATGTGCACGGAAACGCGAGCATTGTGGCCAGCAACGTTTGATAGCCTGGCCAATCCATCGCGTTCACATAACATAAACGCAATTCACTACATCAATGTCAAATACGTGTATTCCACACTCTATGAGTTAGATTTCAGATACAATCATTCGATCAGAGACGTAGCCTAAGATTCCGAAGAGGTAGTTACAAGAAGGAGCGGCACTTGCATCGTTCGGAAAGCAATATCACTATCGGATTGGCACACTCGAACTCAGTAAAATTTTTTGGATTCAGTGGGAATGTGTACACTTCTCCACGGCTATGTACTTAATTGAGATACTTCATTCTCTTACACAAACAAGCCACTGATTAGGAACAAAAAATGGACCAAAAACACTCAACCGGCAACCTTAATGTCATCATCTCGCGCTTTCTTCACAATCTGATCGATATTCTTCAAACGGTTCTCTTCCGCCTTCTCCATTCGCTTCTCCAAATGCTCTCGTTTTCGCTCGCATAATTCTGCGCGTTTACGACGCACCTCTTCCACCTGATTATCACGTTCATTTACAGTACTTACCACTTTATGACAATGCATAATTTGATTGCTGGTAAAGGGAAGTGAAGAGAAAAAGCAAGTCAACTACCTTATTGGAGAGTTCCTTGAGTCTACGAGCTTTCTCCTCTTGCAACATATGCCTTAGTTCCTCCGCCCTCTGCTGTCTTTCTTCCAGTGTTTTATTCACTCCTTGAGGATACCTGAAGGAGTATATTTACCGTCACAACATCCATATCCCTTCACATGTTCCTTGTAAGTGCACATTTACACTGGCTTTGAATTGCATCACAATTTAAAAAATTCACGTTCGGTTTGAACGAATACTTTAAATAATGCTGGTCGATAAATTTCACAGACGAAAGATCAGCCAATTCAGGATTAACTGTTCCGATTTCAGTGAACCTATCTGATATATTACGAAAAATACGATGCAGCATTGAATATGAAAGTGCTGAATATCGAACTGCTTCGCAATATTTTGAAATGATGGCAGTTTCGCGGAATGAGAACGACGACAATCAACACGAATAAATACACCACCAAATGAGAACAATTCAAATGTGACCAAAGAAAATGAACCAACGAAACGAATAGATTCTAAAACCTTTTTCGGCTCGGTGATAAAAGTTTTTCGTGCATTTGAGCGATATCGCCCGGTTTACGATAGTGTGTTATTTCTCGTTCAACGATCTCACTCCAACTCACCGACGCGTACTGCTCCATTTCATCTGCAATTTATTCATCTCAGTCCATCACATCTACACTGTTTTAGCTGCGATTCCACTTTGTCATCAGTACTACATTCGACGATAAATACGTGATTTCCGGTAGTTTTCATCGTATTTTGATCTCCACTGATTTATCCCGTAACAGAACCGATCTCCATGCATCGTATTTTGAGATCACTACCAAGAGACTATAATTTATGAGTCCGCCAGTTGCTAACAGTCATTTCCTAACTCCTCACAGAACATTCGTTGAAAATCCATAAACAATTTTATTGCAAACACTCTGCTATGTCCAGTTGCCGGAAGTAAAAGTAACATAATTACGAATAAATTCAGAAATACTACTCTCAGATACCATTATCACAAAGCAAAAATAAAAGAACTGAATCGAACAAATCAGTCGATAAAATGATAAAATAACAGCGAACGTTTCCAGTTATCAACGATATCCTGCCAAGTGTTCATAGCCACACATTCCGCTCGATGTCTTGCTTCTGCTTCTTTTTCAGTGTTGCCGCATCTTGCTCTTCATTTAACACTTCCTATCAAAACGCCACTATTCAATTGCATAAAAACTTTTTCGCTAAAGTACGATTTAAGATGTTACGCTATCCAAACGGAAGTTTTTTCCTCCTCTCCAACCAGAAAAAATACTAACTGAACAATGAATGTGTTGAATTTTAAAAACTGCCCTCAATAAAAGTATCCAAAAAAGATGTATTCGTTATTCGAATGCTTCTAGTGACAATGATAATCGAGCAATAAAATATTTCACTCTGACGATCCAAATCATAAAACATTACATCATTTGTTATGGCACAATAAAACAACAACTAACCATTTCATTCGCATTATTCAACTCCAGTTGTTCCAACGCAGCCGCCTCTGCGGCCACTTGACGTTCCAGTTCATCATCTATTGACACACTCTCTTCCTGGAATATCGAATCAATCTGAATAAGAAAGAATGAATGTATAACGATTATACAATAACATCGCAATGATAATAGCAATAATAAATAACACTGATGATTATAACGATCATTCAGCGAACACTTCTATATTACAACAACGTAAGTCCACGATTCTACATTTACATAAAACTTTTTAAAGGAATTAAGAATTAAACTATCGTTCTGCAATAAAATATCACTCAAAATTCCTCAACCGAAATGAAATAATGGATGTAAACGAGAATAAACTAAATTAATTTATTACACATATTCAAATAAAACGAATAACTTAAAGTGTCTAAGCTTTGACCTCTTCAATTTCTTTCTTAAGACTTTGTTCCTCTTGCACCAATGATTCTTCCTCTTCAGTCATCGCTTTCCACGCTTCGTCTGCGTCAATGCCATCCGGTAATACCACATATTCGGTTAATGGTGGTTCTGATCTGCATCGGCAATAATTTATAAAATTCACTAACCATCACTTTTACAACATCTACATTCCTCACCAGTTTGAGAAGTCAATTCCGTCAACGATATAAAAAACTCTTCACAATGGGATGACGAACATTTCTGCCTAAAGACATTTTGCCTACGGATAGTTTTCATAAAGACACATTGCCTAACGGACACTTTGCTTATTATGCAAAATATCCATTACAAAACTGTCCGTTAGGCAATGTGTCTTCAGGCAAACTGTCCGTAGGCAGATTGTCCGGTCACGCATACTTTTGACTGATTGTTAATCATGCAGGAGCAAACATACGAAAAAATGAGTTCAAATGCCCGAATGGTACAAAAAATTGAAAAGAATGAGACGAGCTAATGGCTCTACTCGAAACTACCCGATGAAAAATTTACTAATCGATGAAAAGCATCAATAATATTTCACTGATTTCCGAGCAGCTATCTGTTTTAAACACATCCAAACAAAACACTGCATCAGTCAGCGATAACTTGAAATGAACGATCTACCTGGTTGTTGATAATATGTCCTGCTTTACACCAGCAATATTCACATCCATTGGCAAGTTTTCTCGATCTTCTTCATTTTCTGTTGGCATTTCCTAAAGAATGCTGTTTTGTTCAGAAATATACTATGGATGGGATGACCACTCGACAATATTGTAAGAAATGCAACAGCAAATGTGTTCATCAAATGCAACTCACCTCAATACAATCGATTTTTCTCGACTGTAAATTGTCTGTGGCTGCATTGTTGGTTGTAGTGATGGTGCTGTTGGGAGTGTGGTTACGATGATCATTTGTCGTTGGAATTGCTGCATTCTTCTGCAGGTTCAATACTCAATTACTATCGACTATTAAAAACACAATAATAACTAACGACTATCAAAATTACCAAAATACAAAAACGATTACTAAATTTTAAGCATTCTGTGCAAAATTTTCTAGCTCAGTAAGCAATAACCTCAAAACAGTCCATGCTATTTATTACTTAAAGAGTCTTTTTCCTCATTATTACATTACAAGCAAGCAGTATGTATCATCTTGATTTCCAACAAATTAAGCAAGGAAGTAGCGAGTTTATGGGATAACCATAACATATTCGAGAAAATACTAATTGATCAAATTTAATCTAAACAATATTAATTATCAAACTATCAATAATGGAGTGACTAACCTGTTTATTGTTGGAATTATTGTCGTTACTATTAAAATTAATCGATGCGAGCGTTGGAACGGATGCAGATGCCTTACGTGAGACTAACATACCACGACGTCTCTTGCGTTGTAACTTCTCTTCGAGTATCATTTGATGCTTCTGCCACAACAGCTGACGACTGTACGCCATCTTGGCCATTGACGCCTTCAATTCAGCAATCTTCATAACAATTCATAACTACATGCAAAACTATTATTATCACCGGTCTTCTTTCTAATATATACCAAGAAATATTTGTATATTAATGATAATATCACTACAATACAAAGTATTTGGATAACTTCATGATGACAATTTATGTTTTCATTTTTTGAAAAACATATTGATGCCATTTTTTAAAATCAATTACAAGAGAGAACGTTAAAATCTTTCTTTAAACAAATTCAAGAATACAAGCAGTACTCATGACGATTCTTCAAATGAATCATAATCGAAATGAATTACGAATGATGCGTGAAGAAAAAAATTTCGACAACATATCATCCTGAACAAAAGGATAATACTAAACGAATGAATAGGCGAAACTGTGCAGATTTCAAAACAAAAAAAAATTTGATTTCAAAACACAACAAAACCTTCGTTTGTGGCAATTGCATAGCACTCCTTGGACAGGTCAGCTTTGTGGTCCCGTTCATACCATTATTGTTTCCGTTGGTATTATGACCGTTACTATACATCGATAAACTCATTGATCTCGACATTTGATTGGCATTACCATTACAAGTATTATTGTTATTCGGTGGCCTTAATATACCACTCGATAAACGCTCGTAAACGTTCATCGACGAGGATGGTGACGCTGCTGCGTTGATGTGTCGCCTTGCAGAAGTCTGCAAAACTTTTGTTCACGTGACTCGATCATAACAACTTTCAAAAAACTACATGAATGATGATTTGAATCCGAGCTATGATCCTGGAAAGTAAGACTGGCTGGTTTAGCATCCAGAAATTTCAATCTAACAACCTCCCCTTCCCCAAAAAAATTCCCACAATGCTAAAAATTGCTACTTGATCTATCGAGGCAGCACATGTAAGCTCTCTTCCCTCCCGACCCCACTGTCCAACTAGCAAATGTCCCCCCCCCCCCAACCAACAACTCTGGTGATCTGTTTCATTTGAGCTTCATTGATTACAATGAATTAAATCAATCAATCCTTGTGATCAACCAAACGAATGAACCAATGAAATAAATCATCGATCACTCAATAACAATCGAACCCTCAATGCAAAACAACCGCAACAAAACGACGTACCACCGGTGGTGTCTTGCAAATTGCTCGTTCTTCATTTGACGATAACGTCATCTCGCAACTATTCATTCCCTTCCGTCGCTTATTTCGAGTCGTCACCACACGCCAACCATCATCCACACCTTCTTCTTAAATTATGTTCATCATCATTTTTACATTAATGTCTGCATGAAAACAGTAACAATTCAATAATGAACATAATAATAATAATAATAATAATAATAAAACAATAATAACAATAACAATAATAATAACAATAATAAACGTTACGATTAGGAATATTGATTGGTTTGGTTCGTTGTTGAGATTGTTTATTGTTTAGCATAGCTGGATTATTACTGATAATGCAACTATCACTGCATTTCGGCAATGCACTACTCAACTTTTCGTGCGCATTCTTCACCACCTCTTCAACGACCACCGGTGACCTGAATTTACTTTCAAACTTTCAATTGAATCTCTCCAAAAGTTTCACGAAACGTTGTATATTCATCCATCTGATCAGCTTTGTAGAAAAGAAGAAAACGATTAGGGTTATGAGCACATGTAATGCTCGTGAATGGTGACTGCACTAGACTAGAAGATGAACCAATCTAACGATCATCTGTTCAATGCGCATTCACTCAAATATTCCGATATCCAATATCTCAATTCAGTTCCGTTTCGTTTAAAATAATACCAAATCAGGCAAATGATATTTGTGGTATGTCGTTACGAGTGAATCGATGAATGCATTAAATACAAACATTCATCCATCATACATAGTTTCATATAATCATCCTTACTTCTTGCCATTCACTCGTATATATGATTTGATTAACAAATGATGAGTTCAATAAAAAAGCATAAGAAAGCAATATGAATAATTTTTGATTACAACAAACAATTACACTCCATCAATAAATTTGTGACAATCAATACCCAATCAATCCATGAACGGAGATAACATATCAGCTGTGATAGGAAACGATGAGAACAAGGTTATGAATTTGGATGAAGAAATCAGAATCCAATGCGAAAACATCCTCAAAGAACAGCAAAACAAAACCAAACAAAACAAAATCAATCGTACGATATCTCCAACAATCATTCCAAAAAATCTAAAAACTCAAAAGAATGTAAAAAAAAACAAAAAAATCTCAAAGAAATTCTGGTGAGTAAGCGCCAACCACTTAATTGTAAACGCAACTGTATCATCAATTCACAAACATCTCGCTAAGAACCACTCAAAAAATTAAGTGCAAACACTAAAAATGGACCAGTGAGCTGACGCACAGACTCTTCGCGAGTCAATCGAAGAGAATGAATGCAACGAAGGACACATATCTATATCAATAAAATAAGACCAAATAACGCAGATGATATTCGTTACGAATGAATCGATGAATGCCTAAACCAATAAACACACGAATATGCTTAGTTCAGTTCCGTTTCGTTCACTGCCACTGCGTTTGATTGGCACAAAAATCGATGCACAATTCCAGTAATGGATGAATGCGGCGCTGGTTTTATGGGTTTATGTCAGTGGCGGACAAATACAATGCAAATTCACATTATTCCATTAATAAACGTCTTTTAGTATGCATTATATCCCATAAAGTGAACACTAAATGCATATAATAAATGAATATATAATTATGGATGTTTGCTTTTCGCACTTTTCACATCACATCGTATTTATTCGTTCACATAGTTTGTTAGATATTTTCTTATAAACGAATGATTTAATTCATAGAAACATCAACTTCAAAGATGACAAAAAACAAAATGGAAGGTAAAGACAAGTGCGCGCAATTTTTTTATTCGTCACCCTCGTCAGCACTTTTATGGCGCTATGAGAAATTTTATGAATTGTAATAAAACAACCACCCGTTGTATCAGAAGTACGCACTAAATTCGCATAAGCACGCATCCATCCCATTACCACTTCAAAATCATACGAAGATCGTATGACTTATGACGTATGACTCAAAATCATCCAATTCTGGTTTTGCGATCAATTTACAATTAGACTAATTTCTATCAAAAATGCGATCACAATTACTTTCACAATGAGATATACCACATGGTAGATGAAACAGAGATAAAGACCCATCAGAGCAAAACTAATCCAATTCTATTTGCAGTGAATTAAAATGGCAAATAAATGAAAACAAAACACGGAAAAAAGAATGTGATCATGAACAGTCTACTTGAAAGTCTTAAAAAGGCCTACATTATGAAACATATTTCTCATGTAAGAATTTCCATCAAATGGTCATCTTAATGAAATATTGCGATATTAATATAAATGCAAGCTGAGAATAACTTAATTCTTGTTTACGCCAAACTCATTCGTCAGATGGAAGAATTGGAACGTTTTTTCTACTAAACGCTTCGATTGCAACATTTAGAATCGTTAATTATAGCGAATATGTTTTCCAATCAATCGCAGCGAAATGAAAGTGTGCATATCAAAACAATTCGAGTGATTTTGGAATGTGTGACATTAAAATGAATTGAAAACTAACAAATTGAGCATACTGATGAGTGTCTCGGCATCTTTACCCGATCCAACCATATCGACGTTTCCCGGTGGTGACATCGTTTTACGAATCTCCCATGCAACTGCGTGTGGTCTAAAAATCATTTATTCTAACTCAATAAACAATATGATCAATTACTAATTCAATAACTACATCTTGTCTATTAATGCTAATAATCAAAACACAACAAAATTAAAGATATTTTACAGTAGCGTTTAAATTTCAAACACAAGAAACTAGCCTGCTCTCCACTTCCCATGCCACTTCAACATTGATGGTTTCAATGAGAGATTCAAAGTCACGCACTGAACTCGATAAATACATTAGCGCTTCCTGAAATATATTCACGACGAACTTATACTTACGTACAAATATATTTCATCACATGGAAACCATATACATTTGATGACATTTATCACTCATTTAACCAATATCGACAAGCAACTTCACTCATCTCGAATTATTTCGGTAATAAAGTTAAAATTCAATAAAATGAACCGCATTCCAACATCACACCAATAAATCTAAATTAACGCCGTATCAACTTGAATGTCTTAGATAAGTCAACCGTTCTAAATTTTTTTAAAGTTTCCTACATGAATAAACGAGAAAATGTACGCGACAATATCATTATAAAAGTGATTTACATAACTGTGACACAGCATGAAACACAACTCATTTTTCAAGGAATGCCACAAAATCTTATGGGGCCCTAAGGAAGAATCTTATACAGATCAATCAATTCCCATGCTAAGGACAAACTGCTTCAATGAGCGCACTTCCAACTTATTCTCGACTGCTCTTCTACACACTGAAATTGGTCAAAATGGATGAAAATACGTTCAGAAAAGAGCTTCACCTTACAGCCAATGACACTGTGTTGTTTACGACACATTTCATAGATACAATCCACGGTGCGTTTCAGTGTCTCAATATAATATGTCCACTGTTTTGCAGTCTTCAGTTCGGAATTCTGTTTTGTTTTTGATGTTGATCCGATCGGTTGGGTATTATTGGCGATGGACGAGGAGGATGGTGGTACCACAATTTCATTCGTACAACTACCCGATGTCTGCTCCAGTTGATGATTCACACTCTCAGAAGATACCCGCGTAGAAGCCATTCTTCGATGATTTTACAGTTCCAAAATTGAATGATCACATCAAACCTTCAAATTCAAAAATTAGTCCGAAGAAACTGAAATTCAGAAAGTTTAAAAATGCTGTTTTTCTGTGAATTAGCGTATATCGATTATTCGGAATGATAAACGTTTCAACTAACAATAAACTGAAAAAGTTATCGTTCTAAGAATAATCAACGGAAGCCTTAAACACTGAATATGTCATCGAAACATTATTACTTGAGAGTTTTTGAATATGAAATCATTGGTTAATTGTTGCGACTATACTAACACCTACGCCTCTTTCAATGAAAATGGTAAAAAGCTGAAAATTTTTTTCATAATGAATTAAATACTGAAATTAAGGCTTCGAAACAAACTTCAATAAAAGCATCGGAAAAGAGTGCCAATAGAGACTCTGCCTGCCTATGTCTAACTGAAGTGACACTGTGCTACTTGTGAGAATATCACGCCGCATCGAAATGGGGTTGATAACAGAAGCCAAATTGCACTTTTGAAGCGACGCGGTCAGGTACAGCACAGAAAAAAAGAGATCCAACAGGGCGAATTAATTCATCGATGAGGCACAGGAATTTGACGTATTTCAAAGCTACACCTGATCTGAATGTGTACATGAGGTGTCATTGGGAAGAGAAATAAATTTTCCACGTTCAGACAAAGACTGGCTACAAGAATTGGCTCATTTATGGAGCAGTAAAAGTTTAACCAGGTAAGTTTCAGTCAAATAAAAGTGATGTGATCAATTGAAGTGGAAAAAGTGTCGGAACATAAATTTGATCGGTCAATGCCAAGTAGTCCATTGGAAAGAAAATTTAATTCTCTACAAGCACAGAAGGTTTCAGGAAAATGCATCGTTTAGTTTTCGAAATTGTAACTTAAAATCAACCATCAATAGGAGAAATAATGCCTTTGCAAGGTGTTGAAATGGAAAAAGTTCGAGATATTATGTGTTTCTACTGACTGCTAGGTGGAGCGACCTGAATTTCCAAAAGCTTATACTAGAGAAGTGAATGAAATGGCGTTCAGCCTGAGCATTACAGTTGGAAAGAGGAGCATGCATGTACATTTACCATTACAGTTGCCATGTATATTACCATTACATTTACCATGTACTTGAGCACTTACCATTACATTTGCCACCGTCCTTGCGTGGTTATTCACCAATATCCTCACTCAGATAGAAGGAAAGAAGAGCGTGCATGCACATTCAGAAGCGCTAACTGAATACTCTTGAAGATTTCGATACGAAGCATGACTCACGGCTGCCGGAGGGAAATGCAGATGGTTTTTTCGAAGTTCCACAGAAGAAAAAATTGAACATAAGTCACAGGCAGCTACCTCTCCCGTGCATATTAGTAAATCGCAAACAGTGATGCTCAACCTACTGCTCTCATCGTAGGATTTACGCCAACATGCATTACACGCCACACCATGAATGCCCTACTCGCTTTGAAATTCTTATCCCATGCTAAATGACTAAATGTTTTTCATACCTTCCGAGAGGATCTATCCCCTTATTCGAAAACTCTTGTTTTTTGTCATATCATCATGTTCTTCAAATGAAGCTAATTCATTGGTCGAGAATTGTCTCACTATGCTTGAGTTATGTGTGCGATATTTTTCTAATTGTTAATATTTCATGAGATAACAAAATCGCCCGACAACATGTATTTGATTACCTAAAACTACAAGCCGAAATGGAGAAGATTACCAATATTTTGTGACCCACGTACCATTTCTGCATGCTGTAGAATTGACAAAATTGTTTTCCGATAAAACTGTCAAATTTCCCTCCTCTTTTTCATTTTTTCCAATTTCCAAAATAGTGACTTCTCATGAGATATTCCTCAATTCATCATTACTCATTTCATTTACACTTCGCTGAATCAATAACAGTGTTTTGCATTATTAAATTTTCTAAATGCCTTCTCACATCGGTATTTCGAGATGTCTTTGAATTTCAAGTTCTTAGTCTCCAACTGCGATGTAAACAATCCTGGAATCTAGACTGCACTTGAATTCATTCGAACCTATCTTCACAAAACTGCAACACTTGCTGCCAAGACAATCCTAAACTCGACAGATCCTGACGACTCGTTGATCCTTTCAGGCGATTTCGGTGTAATGTGTGGTAACACGTAGAAAAACATTTAATACAGCTGTCGCGCCACGCACCATTGGTATTTTCAAATTTATCCTAATCTTAGCAAAGCTGTGACCTTGCGATTCTATAGCACTCACGGAACACCACCAAAATATGCCTAGCATTGCTTCCTTTCAATTTGGCTGGCGCGACAGTATCAGAAATACGGTAATGAACAACGAGAGAATGAACACACGAAAACATGAAATAATTACAAAAACAACAACACGAAATAATCACATTAGCATTAACAGCATCAGGACAATCATACAAATATTCACATAAACATGAGATTTCAATGCCTACATACAATCCAACAATCCAACAGGATAACAGGATAACATGAACAAATTCTGAAAGAATATCTTAAAATCTAAATCGAATCAAGCCATCTAGAATCATTCCGGTTCAACTCAAAATTAGTTTAAAGTCAAGTCAATCTATCGATAAGTGAAGCTTAACTCAGGTCTTGTCTCCGTCCACACAAGGTATGAGAACAATCCGAGGAAAGCTGACTGGGTTCCAATTCCTCAAAAGTGCTTAAATTATAAATTGTGAGAAAATCTCACAATATTTCCGCAATAATGTTATCTCAGAAACGCCTCACTGAGGACACATGCATCACCTTATACCAAGCCTGAGAAGACCTTGTGCTAGCGATCAAAAGAAAATTCTAAAGTTTACGCGCAGCTCAAACCTCTATGCACAACCCCAACCGCAGTCATCTAGTTCAACCCTGGCACGGGATATAAGCTCTCGGAAGTGATCAATTATTAGGAACAGAGGCGATGACTTTAAAATTTGATGGTATTCGAATATTTTCCCGTTAACTAACTGAAGAACCCACAATGCCTCACATCGCATTTGAATGGATTTCTCAAAGCTATCAATTCCCTTATTAGCATTAATGACGGACAATAGCTGCACTGGCATGGGAAATAAGGATGTCATCATAGAAGTGTATGAATGCCGTCATGACACTAGCTAATAGATAAGCTTCGGCGAGTAACCACAAACACCTAAGAGATTTCGCCTCATAACACATTTAATAACATTGGAACTTTATTCCAGCTGTTATTAAACAGCACTAGGAGGAAGACGTTCTTCGAGTCACCACTCAGCAACTCGACTCTACAGGATGAGTGGTCCAGGCGAACTTTCCAGACCTACCGCTAGCTTCATAAGGCGATTCATACCCTATGTTCGTGAAACTCAGTTTTATGGGGATATTCTTTCTTTTCATATGCCAGTGTAACTATGGAAAACACTGAAGAACTCATAATGCTGCATATCCCATTTGAACGAATTTCTCAAATTTATCAAGTACTTTATTAACTGTTGTGAGAGGCAATAACTGCACTGGCAAGGGAATAAGGATATCATCATGAATGTGTATGAATGCCATCATGACACTAGCTAATAGATAAGCTTCGGCGAGTAACCACAAACACCTGAGAGATTTCTCCCTTTAATGCATTTAATGACATTGAAACTAAGCCATGTGGTTTCATGAATGCAGTCAATGGCCAACCCGTTCATAATTCCCCCCTGTTAAGGGAAAGTGCGCACGGTGAGTCCGGGAACCCTCGTTACCTAAGCAAATGCCCGAAGGCACTACTCAGGCCAACTTACGCGCATTCCCTATCCCCGGTCAAATTGGCGCCTTTCCCGGGCCGGGAACGCCCTTATTCTATTGTGTAGAAAGAATGCTAACGATACTCGGGCAAGTATCGCAGGCATATTTCAAAACATTTCTCCCCGATTCGCCGAGACTGCCGGTAGGCGGGGAACGCCTGTCGCATTTGCCTAAACCTAGCCCCTCTTATTGGCAGCTCGACGGGCTGGGATCACCCGCGCAACCAAAATTTGCATTTTAAGAATGGCCATCGACTACACAAATAATATCACATCAGACCTGTTTCAGCTGTCGCTAAATAGCATTGCGAGGAAGAAGTTTTTCGAGTTACCCATATAGCAACTCGACTCTACAGGATGAGTGGTCCAGGCGAACTTTCCAGACCTACCGCTAACATCATAAAGCGATTCATACCCTACGTTCGCGAAACTCATTTTTACAGGGATTGTTTTCTTTTTTCGCATGCCAGTGCAGCTATTATCAACCCCAATTACAGTTTCTCTCGCAACAAACTAAATATTCTCCGATGTAATACTTCTACCTCTGAAGAGCGATCAATTCCGAGAGCCTTTTTCTCAGCTATGACATGACTAGGATACTGCGTCTTGTTGTCCATAGATAGCTAAACACCCCTCTAAATCGCATGCTAATATGGCTCACAGTAAGGTTGAACCAACGTTTGATTAGGCAAAGTCAAAGCCCGCTAAGCGCTACACCAACTCAAGTCAACATGTGATAAATTTCCAGTCAAGTCGCTTCAAAGCTTTGGCTCAGTGAGCTATTAATACAGTCACAGTCAAGCAAAGTTAAGTTAAGTTATGACTAAGTTGAATCAAGTTAAGTGAAAGCTGCAACAGCTACCTTAATACATATCAATAAATGTTCTAGTCTAATATCTATGCTAGAGTCCAACACGGATTCACGTAATAGAGTCTACATCGGGAGAGAGGTGGGAGGGGGGAATGATGGGGTGCACAAACTAAAAAATAAAGTTCAATCAGGTGGGATAGGCCGTATCTATAGCCAGTCCAAGTCCCTACCTCTGGCTCCGGAGTTGAGCGGGTCATTACGTGCCGCATCCCTCCTTTGCCCTACCCACATCCCTTAAAAAAAGATTTACAATATTGACAACAGCGACTGATGGACAAAATGAATGAATAAATAAATAATGAGAACAGTCATGACAATTTGTGACAATGAGCATTAATATATGCATACAGATCAATTAATTCACAATATTCAATAACAAATAGGAAACAAAATTCAATAGGCAGTATTCAAACAAAATTCAATCAATCTGAGTCACTTTTCCTTTGATAACAAATTGTTTCACATGCGACTTATCCATTTTCAAGTGGTGGTTGGTAATACCAGTTTACTACCCGCTAAACTTCTCAGTATATGACAATACAGTGACAATAATAACAATAACACAAAACAATAATGATAACATAGCGCATAACATTAACAACTGAATTAAAAAGCACTAAAAAATCCCTCCAGTTAAAACATACGAGGCATTATAAACATCTTCACAAGTTTATGAACGACAATGATAACACTGAACAATGCACTATAATGTTTGCCACTGTATTGTCATCTATTCTTAATTAGTCCGATACAAATAAAGGATGATGTACAGATAATCAACAACAGTTACAAACATAGTTCACAATTATCGGAAATGAATTAAAGAATAAAAGAATGAAGTATGCCAAAAGGTATGAAATATGTAAAAAAGTGGTCACTGACCACAACTTAATTTTATTCTGTGTCCCTAAGTTTAAGTGTAAAACTACTAACCTGGCGCTTCTTTGCGCTACGGTATCATATTTGTTGAAAACATAATTGTTGTTGATACAGCCATGGGATATTGTTGAATATTGATATTAATGTTGAATATTGTATATGTTGATACGGCCATAAGTATTAAAACGTTGAATAAATCCATGGGACACTGATAAAATTCGTCAGTGAATTGATAACATCACGTCAATCGAACGCCATCGGCCCATCATCGTCGATTGTCGTTATCCGGTTGAGATCGTCAGTACGCGGTTCTACCTAGAATTGGATGATGGTTTATTGCTGACAAGATGTACCATTTTCAGGCAAAAACCGCATTGCTACGTCATCTAAAATATCAATTTCTCTTTCAATATTATGTCTATTATCACACAACTGTTTTATACATCAACTCATTTAACAGAGAATATTCGCACAATACCCATACTTACTGAAATGCGATAGATTTCTGCCAGATCAAGAGAAATTAACAAGATTGATTGACAATAAAGTCATTTCATATCACCAGCAAACAAATTAAAACCCACAGAAATGATTCAATTCCTCACCTTTGATTCGAGATGGTGATCAGTGACTGTACCGTTCAAACTATCCCATTTTGTCCGCTCGATCACCTCTGCTCTGGAACAGTATTAAATGATTAATTCGTAGCTTTCCTCAAGTTGATTTCAATACAATCCGAGCGATTCAATACGGTTATCACAGATAAGTTAACCTCAGAGGTTACCAGTAGTCCATACCGAATACAGCGGGTGAATTCCAATGGTGATGAAATATTAATGAAGTATCATTGGTAATACATCACTAAACATTCTCGCACTTCAGCAACTAAACTGAATCCAAAGTTTGCGTTAAGATGATCATTGCTAACAATAACAGTCGCCTTATTATGTTTTCCTTAATCTACGTAATCATCAACCTAACAAGCGA
>JAPYMA010000767.1:0-11136 GCA_035041965.1 Anisakis pegreffii | reverse complement strand
TAACTTCGTTCAGTTACGTATTACTTCTAACAACTAATCCATAAAACTATCGTACCATTCGATTACCACATTTAATGTCTACTTTTACGTACGCTATTTTCGAACTTCACAATATCTAAGATCCGCACAAAATTTGCTTCGACTCTGAAAATATTGGTGCATACAAAGTCAAAGAAAACCGAACTGCAATTGACAATGCTTAGTTGTGTTCGTTCAACAAACCTGCAGTGATTACTATGAATTGCCATCGCCACGAGAGCAATTACTTTGAGAAGCACTCTTTCTCGAGGAAACCTATGAATGTCACTGAAATAGCAACTTTGCCTTCATTGAACCATTTTGCGAATCACAACAAGTGATTCGCTGAAGGGGTCAGGTGTCTGAACACAATTGTGAATCTATATAAGTATGACCTAGTTAAAAATCAACGGAATCGATATGTTTGAAATTAATGTTTGTTCGCTTAATATTGTTGTATTTCGAATGAAAATAGCATCATCGCAAATGGCTATGCTATAAATCAACTTTATCAATACCACAAAACACATCTGAAATTTGTATTCATGCACACAGATGATAATTAAATAACTAAATATAGTAGTGCTCGAGAATGTCGGTCACCCTATTGCATTCTCGTTCATCGAAACCTCATTCATCCTTTCGTCTTTTTATAAGATTATCATTTGACACAACCCATTAATGACGAAATTTTGCGATCGGACTTTATCCGACCAATTTTCTTCATCACTGATTTATGATCACTTATTGTAATCTCTTGTTTTATTGGCGTTCTTGTATAATGCTGCTTGAACATTATTCTGGTACATTTAGTTTTATGAACTAATAACATTCTAGTAAATCAATTCGTAAACAACAAACAAACCACTACGTAAACCAATTACTTCAATAAATCAACTACTACTTAAGACGTTGTCACCGAATAAGTAAACAGCAATTAGGAACAAATCCACTTTGGTATACAGTAATGCAATTCACAATCGAGAAAGATTCAGTACATGAAACTGAAACAGAATGAACGGTTTACTTGAAAATCAAAAGCATCTCAAACATTTTGCGATAATTTTTGAATGCTGCTTGAACAAGTCATATGCATATATAAGGAATCACTGAAAGGTAACGAGGAATTTCAGTGAGTTTTTTAGCATTTAGTAGGTGCAAATTATTGCCAGCCCTCTGGTGGGTTCCATCCGTACGTGGTCACTGCTTTATTCACTAATTTAATAAATTCTCTTTGACATTCGATCCTGGATTTACCTGAAAAAGTTCAATTTATTATTATCTATCAATCATTATGACCATTCAAAGCAGTTTTCTACACTGCGATTACAGTTCATTTCCGGAAATGAATTCAAAATGCCATTTCATTCCTTCAAGACATTGATTCGAGGGGTTTTTTGCGCAACAATAACTTGTGAGGATGCATCGAAGACGATCTCCAACAATGCTTTTGTTCATTCCTACAAAAAAGGAGAACGAATATTTCTCGCCAATGAGGTTACTAATTTGACTCTTCAATACTGGATGATCGATCGTTCCTGAATTCAGAATGGAACGCATCAAAATTTTCGCATGCAAGACGAATTTGATTCACTGTTCCACGCTATCTTGATACTCAAAACGTTTCAAAACATTCTCACTCAGTCTTCATCTAGGACAGTCGACCATCTTCCAAAAAAACCAGTGAAAGACTTATTATATTAGAACGATGTGTACTGTTAGGGTGGTTTCATATGCCAAGAATCACATATTGTTCAGTTTTTTCAGGAGAAGGGACGAAAAAATCTCACGATCTCACGAAAAAAAAAACAAGTGAAAAAGTGAAATTTAAGTGTTCAGAGTTCACTGATTATTGATTCGTGGAAATGATTTAATCGAAAAATTCGCTATTTGAGCTCGTCTAACATCTGAAACTCTACCGAAACCTGTTACCGAACTCAAAAACTGTCGTCATCCTCAACAGTTGCTCTGACAGCGTACACTTTAAAAGAATACTAAAAGTACATAATATAGAACACATCTACACTAAATGCATTCCAGATAGCATTACGACGTTCGTCTGCGTAAACCGTGAAAATATCAAGAATGTGTGAAGTTTTGCGAGTTTTTGATTTTTGATTCTCCTACAGAAATTCAAAATGAGAAAAAGGTGAGAAAAAAGAAAAAATTATTAGTGAATTCAATACTGAATGATAAATTGATACGCTTACGAATGATAGAGTCGAATATTTATGTAATCTAGACATATAACATAATTTATTATTGGAAATTTTAAACACTGAGAAAAGTGTTCATTAACGAACACATCTCTCAGGTGTCGCTTTGGCACATTTGCAGAAATAAACTACCCGAATCAGTCACTCAAGTCAACACAAATAAATCAACATTTTTTAGCCACTCTTCTCGAGAACGAATACAGTTGATGAAGTCGTATTCGTTTTCGAAAAACAACAAAAAACGCAATTCTCTTGTTCAATGCGAATGTGATCAACACTAGAAAAAGATAACAATTCGTTCAGTGACCAACACCAACCCTTCAGCATTTTCCACTGATCGGCGCACTTCAGCCGATGATTACCGTCTGAAAAGTTGCATCAGTGCATTACATAATTTCGATATGAATTTTGTGCAATTTTGTGCATTTTGTGCAATTTTGTGCATTTTGTGCAATTTTGTGCAATCATAATACGTGCAATTTCATAAACGGGCAACTTGAATTTCCAGAATTTCAGCCCTCTAATTGTAAGTATAAAACTATCTCAAATAAGAGTCGCAATGTGAACACAACAAACGAATATCACGAAAAAGAGCATTTCCACACCGCTCGAAAGCGCCAAATTCACCAACAATAATGAACACCTACCATAATTTCCACTCGTTGCTTGCATGTAAAGTGCGTTCAGTTGCTGAATGTTCTCTTCTGGTACATCAAAATTACCGTATTCACCCTTATATCCAGCACGACTCATTTTGTCGATCGCGTTCGCAAAATCCTGTGCAAAAAAACTAAAATGAGCAGATTCCCGTCTGAGTGATATTCAGTTATTTTCAGTGATATTCAATGTCTAATTATTATTTCGGCTAATGAGCACTACTCTTGATTACTTTTTAAAGTTGACGGTAACCCTACGGTAATTCCACTCAAGCTTTCCTTATCGATGAAATCTCACCTTATCCCGCCATAAATCTTGATCCTCCTGATGTCTACGTTTCCAGTACGCCTCGAACTGTTTTGCCTCTTCTTCAGCTTCCTTCTGCTCGCGTTGCCATTGCAAATAACTGCATTAAATAATTATCGCATAAAAACAACTCGCACGCAACAGTTTATTCATTCATCATTCCCACTTTTTTAGAATGTTATTTTTCATGAATGTACTATAATTTATGAGATTTTTGGGTATCGTACAGCATCAAATGGTCGAGGACGATCAGCGATTCAGTGGCTAGAAAGCGATGAACATGACGTCTTAATTGTTCGAACAATCGTTGACATCTTCGAATTTTCATGCTTCTAACACTTCTCTTTGCGCACTATCCTTTACTACACAGTATTTAAACTTCAACTATCGCACATCAATCTTGCTGAATGACCTCCAGATTTTGTGAAATTGTGATTGGTATTGTGAAATTCAAGCGATACTAGTATGTTTGTTGGTTTAATGATCGCGACTGATTATGATTCGGCAGCATTCGCTACTTAATGTGTAAATACAAATCACAGGCTTTCTGTAGGCAACGGTGAACAAATAAATTTCTTGAGAAATTATTGTAATATCATTCTGACATATTTAGTATGAAAAAAAAACGTTTTCGAATATTTTCCCATCCTGAACGATCAAAGCAAGCAGACGCTTATGAGACAAGTATTTTGAAGACAGATTGTTGCCAGTCTCATTACCGTATTCGAGCGTCATTGTTCTTGCCCTCGCGTCTTGACAATAGTTTTTGAATTTCGTTCTCTAATGAGCTCTCATCGATTGCGTCAGCATGTTGTTTCGAATCCTCCAATGAACTTTCATCACTGCTGTTCGAATCAGATTGCGAATACATATCGGTTTTGTTGTCTTTTTTCACGGATGCCATCTTTCGTAAACTGACCATGAGAAGTTTATTCATCAAATGAATTGATTAATAAAACTATACGTTTTAAACAATGAACATAATTTATGCAGAACAATTTTAAAACAACAAATAATACAGATGAGTAAAATAAAAATGATAGTTTATCAAATTGACCCAACATAACTTATACACGTTCATTTCAATTAACTAAATAAAATTTGTGTTGTCGTTCAGCTCTGCTGAGTGCGAAACGACCGAGACACTTCAACTCGTTGAAAACTCGTTGAAATAATGAAACAATCAAACACTGCATAGATATGAAGCATGCAAAATGAGATTTGATGTGACAGTTTAGTAAAGACAACAAAACTGTTATACTGACTACTTTAGTGAACAAGAGGTCAACGATACGATCATCACAGGCTGAACTTCCAGGATTGAATACTATACGGACATTAGTTGTCAGATAATTAGCTTCATTTGTTTCGTTGTCAACGAATCAAACCCTCCAACTGCATATGATTGAGCGAATTTGTTGAAATTGAGCGGAATATAGCCAATTGGCTGAATGACTGCTAATAAAGGCGTTACAGCTGACTGCTGCGATCATCATTCATGAACGCATCGATCGCTTTCGTTTCTTTACTCGATTCACATTCCACTGCAATCGCGTCCGCCGCATTTGGCAACACTTTTAATTCGTAATCATTCTAGAATCAGTGAAGCCTTTTGCATGCAGAATTACTTTTGAATATAATTGCGTCGCTTTCGAAAAAACGACTCAAACACTAATTAGAAGTTAGGCGATTTGGACACGGCTGTAATGATGCGAAACTGTTTTGGTTTTGTAGCTAGAAAAATCGCAAGATAGCGCCGAGATTAACATTCATAAGATGTTCGGGTCTGGAATACTCAATGTAAAAATAAATGTCAAGAACAAATATGGCATGGATACATTCAGAATCAATCGACAAAAATCAAACTATAACCAATAAATATAATATCAAACATAACCAATAATATCAACAAATACTTTTGATGAGTGCAGGTGTCGTTTTGGTTTCTTTTTGAACTTCGAATCTTTCTGGAGTTCGTTCAGCTTATCCTGGAACGTAAACACCTCAAAGACTCGAGAGGAGAAAATTATTCCACTCGATAACTTGAACTTCCACAATACATCTTACACAATAAATTGCATGAACCCTTGGCTATGCTATAATCCTTGCAAATTTGATTACCTAAAGAAAGAAACAAGTTCCCCGTGAGAGAAACACCAACAGATTGAAACGTTTTTTTTAAATCAGAGACGAATAAAATGTTCGGTGTGGTACCTTAGCTTCTTGAGGAATATCGGGATTCGCCTTGAACAGAACCATAAATACTCCGCCCGGTGTCCGCCGTCTACTACCATCAAGCACCAACATCCCTCCAGATAATTCTACTTTACGCGTTTCCTCGAATAATTTCAACGCAAGTGTCTCACCGATCGCCTTCACCGCACTGAAGCAACATTTACATTACTGAGATACGTCATAACAGTCGACAGCAATAGGCTTGAGGTTAAAAAGCAAATAACTAACGCTCCAATTGTTTGTCCATCACGTTCACCCAACGCTTTTGAGATTCGTTCACCCAATTCATCAATATTCAATCCGTCTGGTATATGCGCTGCTTTGAGTGCATCCAATGAATAATTACAACTCACGAGATTCGGATTCGATCCATTTGATTCATTCCATCCACGTTTACGTCCTCTTTCCGCACCACCTCAAAAGTTACACTACTTTATACAACCAGTTGAACGATCACTTCATCGATCAAAATTGTAAGCATAGGATCAGTGGTTGTGTAAAATATAACTCTTACGTCCAAAAGCTGATTTTCGCATTTTGTTTCCCTTGTGAGCCTGTCTTTGACATCGCTTATCCATGTTCTAGAAAACATCATTTGAGATTACTGAACTGAATTCCAGATTTTTTTAAAACGAAATAATTAAACACTGTGAAAAGAGTTCATCTTTTATGGTAAATGACATTTTTATTTATAACACTGAGACAAAATTCAGTAACCCCGAGAGATCGATAAAATAAGCCAACATTTAAGAAAAGAAAGTACCTTCGATGTATTTGGCTTATCAGTTCCGTCCATACATGCATCACTGAATAGATCATCACCGTAATTAAGCAAAGGCTATAATAAGGAATTAACAATTCGGCAAGGAGAATACAAGCTTTGCAATGAACTAATCAGTCATTGACATAATTTTATAAATTTTCAAAACCTCTTCGGACTGGCAGATAAGCATCAACTGCGCAAGGTTTAACGATTCTTCAAAAAGCATTTTGGGTCTACTCAATCTGATAAAACGTGGAAGATGATTTTAGCGTGTAAATTGCGGCCGCTTAAGATTTTCAAAATACGATTTCTTCAATACAAAAAATAACATGATAAAAACTGAACAAATATTGAAATAGTCAAACAGTACTGCAGAAAACCTACTCTTTCCTCTAAACCGCTCCGTGTATCTGCATCAAAATGTGGATTGTTGATCTGATGAGCGGGTTTCTCGTAACTTTCGGCACCACGATTAATCTTTGCTGACTCACTCTCTATTGAAAGACCCGTCGAGACACCTTCGGTAATCGTTCGTTCCTGGATTACATCTGACCAAATGTCCCATTTTCTCCTTGAACATCAGCAAATTAATGTAATCAGTGCCGAAACAAAAGATCCTACATCTGACCTCAAAAGGCATGCACTGAAAGAGAAGGTAACTTTGAATACTACAGCCTGTCTAATGATAACTTACTTCTTTGTATTCTCAACGTCTGATCTGTCGTCGTTCTCCAATCGAATGCACTTCGGTCCAACCGGCAAATCATCGTCTGAAGAATCCGAATGGTCACTCGAATTTCTTCTATTGTAAAACATCCTTGAACAGATTCGTCGGTCGACAATTTGACAGATATGATATTGACCACAATAATACGATGACCGATTAACGTAACACACTCAAATAATACAATATTTCTATAGGTTTTCAATCGTCAGTATTGGTTAGGTCCGGTCACTTATGCCATCAACTGCCTCATAAATATTCCGAAATCATTCCTCAGTTCACAACATCGCTGGTAATAATCAAAAAAGATATACCGGTAATAATCAAAAACGAAGAATATATTCAAGGTATGGTCAACAGAAACCAGATCGAAAAACTAGCTAAGCGAAGAATGATTCAAATGAAACTCCTTTATTCGTACACATCTGCAAAAATGTGAGACACTACGTGATGATAATAAATAAAATCGAATAAACATAAATCAGATGAATTTATGACGGAAATAAAGTTAAAGTTTCAAGAAGTTCCACTCAACAATAAAAATGGTGTTTGAAGTTTACCACTTCAAGTTTACTTTAATTTGTTTTACGTCAACTTCGCTTAGGAAGAAGCAGCATAAACGTTATCGATTTCCAAGAAGGCGAAACAGATGCGAACTTTTGAAATTATTGTTAAATCGTCCGCAAATGTAAACAATTAAACTTGCGCATGCAGGGAATATTAATCGGATAGCATGCAGTAATGCTTAATAGAATAACAACTGATTCGAATTCGACCGTAAAAACTGAATGAATCCAAAAGTATCATTACCATGTTTTCCACATATTCATTAGGAGAAACTTGAAAAATCGCTAAAAATTTTCGGTAAACTGTACATATGATGGCTAACAGGCAATAAAGTACAAACAATTAAGAGCAGGCAGACCCGGTAAGCAGCCAGACAAAGAATGAATTGAAAAAGATAATCAATAACGATTTTCATTAAGCAAAGAACACAAGATCGTTTGAGCAATGAAAAATAAATCCTCATCTATTCGCCTATCGGATTTTAGATTCATAAATCTAAACTTATTCAATAATTCCTCAAAGAATTGATGCGAAACGAGCCAATGCAATAAAGTCGAAAGTTATCGATATAAAATACGAGATGAAAATATGGATGATTGACTTGCAGATATAGAATCACACGAACTTCTAGAGGATGGATCGGATATGCGCACTGAACAACGAACTTGTAAGCGCTGATCATCCCTTATTGTGTCTATTACCCCATCCTCGACGATGCACTGAAACGGATACGAATCATTAATTTGATAGGACATCTGTGACCGTTGCATCACTCTGCTTAAGTTAAGAAATGAACGATAAAGGTACAGCAAATAATTGAGCAATACATCAAACGCGAAATATCAGTAACTATAGACTCACTATCTTTATATTCGTCCCACTGCTGCGCCCTCGCCCTTCTTTCATCTTCAGTTTTTTCATCATCTTCATCATCGTTTTCTAATGCATTTTGTTGATTTGATGGTCCCTTTTGCATATCGCCAAACCTTCAAAATAACGTTCCCTATACTGACTTCTAAGAAAACCCTATCAATACCGACTACCGAGAACTCCATCCTATATATCGTTGTCCGGAGCGAATACATGCTCAATGGAGGTACGGACTATTCTCTTCGTTAAATGGAATTGGAGATGGATTTGCAGGCAGCAGATAAAGTTCATAATTTCAAAAACCTCTCCCTCATTAACAATCGTTCGTTTAATTCCCTGAAAGTTTATAACATGGGCCCAATCGATTACGAATAAATGCAATTACTTGTAGCCCCCTCTGATATCACTCCTAATTTTCGTATGATCCTAGACGAAGTGACCTTAAAAACTTGATGTTAAGATTTAGAAAAACGAAGGAAATCAACAGTATCAACGATAAAGTTACCTTCCATGTTTCATCATATCGTTATACCATTCATCTACCGTTAACGTTGGTATGCTCGGATAACCCAAACCGAATACTTTCTTTTGTAATGCATCACGCGTTATGATTATTGGTGGTTTCGATGGAACCGCTTAATTTGAAGATTTCGAGTTAGAGAGTTCAAGCAATCTGTTCCGAAGTACTTATTCAAACATTCATTTCCTGACAGAATTCAACCAATAAGTCTTAAATTCTGCTGCTAAATTAATCGCTACGAATGAAAAAGGTCTCAGGCGCCGATGTCTGTGTGAAGTTGTCGAATCAACGATCTGCGTTTCAAAAGCAATTGCAGTATCAAATAAGAATGACGAACATAGCATATTCAAAAACAGTTCAACTCTGTTTCTCTGCGATCGAATAAACTCAAGCGTAGAAGAATGCGGATTAAATTTTTACGTTTTTTAGCTTCCTTGGAATGACTTATTTCTCCACTTCTAATTCGCATCATATGCTCAGCCAGAGGACGTTCCTCATCAATCTGTTCCAATTCACTGAATGCCTTGAGAGCAAACAACCGCAGACGTGTCATCAACAGTTCACGCTGAAAATTAAGACAAAATAGATTAACGACACTGAATGCTATAGACTGCAAGATGGAAAGGCGCGTACTGAAGATCCATATAATTAAAGAGTGGATGATTGAAAATTCGTTTCGTGATTCTTTTAACAGAACTTTTGGAAGTGGTTCAAAAAATTTTGTCTGAACAAGTCAAATCAAAATGAATACACACTAACCAAAACAAAATCGTCATCCGAGTTCCGTGAACGTTCCGCTTTAAGTTTTTCTAAATTCGACTCCATTTCTTTCTTTTGCTGATGGCGCTGTAATTTCTTGGTACGCACCTCAGCAGGATCGGGTTTTGATCGCATTTTTGTTTGAACCTCTTCGGCCTCTTCATCTTCTTTCAACCAAGGTAAAACGAAGCCGATAATTTCGTAGGAAAGCAGACGCTCCAAAAAATCACGTAAATAAATCTGGAATGATTGATTAGATAATACTGAACTAAAATCCATAAGTATAGAAATTAATCATTGAAACGATTTGTCTGATAGGTATATATGTGATACAATACAGGGACAGGGAACATGATGATTCAAGTGAAAAAGCTGGAATAGGCTCATACGTAGTTTTCGACAATCAAGTGATATACGTAGAACCTACGAATGTGCCCAATGAACAACAGCTGTGCGGTTGAACTAAGTAACATATAAGGGTGAATAAATATCATCCCTTCACGAATTTCTATTTTACGATACGAACACTGTAGACTGCGGTAATATTGAAGTGAAGTTTCGAGTTATGAATGTCGAACAGAAATTGTACGCAAAGCCGAAGAAGTGCAAACTGAAAACCAAATAACCTTAGCCTGATCAAGTGCCTCGACACGCTGTTCTGGTTCAACGATAATATTCTGAATAGCTGTTGCCAAATAAGATGGCAGCAGCAGATACTGTAACGAGGCTGTCGGTATGTCTTCCACTGTCTCATTCTTACTGAACAAATCCCGCGCGCATACTTCTCGTGTTAAGTTTTCCAACTTCTCTTTACATTCTTTGAGCCGACCCTTCAAAGTTGCAATTTCGTTTTTGGAATCAGTCAGCTGCACGAAAAAATCGTGGCAAAGTTAATAATGCGTCATGAATTCATCTAAATAAGTGAGATAAAATAAGGCCATCAAAATTAAGGTGACATAACGGGAATCGTTATTTAGTGATGGGCATACCACTTACATTGGCAATACAGAATATCATTTGATATTATATCCTTCGGTTGAACTTATTTCGAGACGTTAAAATCAGTGAACACACGAATATTACCTGCATTTCTTTGGTACTGAACGTACCACTTTCATTGTCGTCTATCACTCGTTCACAGAACTGAAATTGCTCATCCAGTGAAGTTCCTTCTTTGTCAGTATTTTCCACCGTTTTCACAGTCACATCCATATTTCACTCTAAATTTTGTTGATTTGTTCGGAACGATTCAACAGGTCAAAAAAAGCAAAAGGTAGGATCATAGGAAACATAGAGAAATTAAAGGGATAGAAATGAACTGAAATTAACGAGTTCAGAATCGATGAACAAAATGAAACGTTACAATTCAAATGCACCGGTTAACGAGAACGTAATAAACCCTTAGCAACTCATTAAATCAACAATACGAAAACATTAGAGCGAAACAGGCAGTGGCACCTTGTCGTCGACCCACCCGAAACAATTGCTGAAGGAAGCAAAT